>APFE030062108.1:26288-45995 GCA_000404065.3 Pinus taeda | reverse complement strand
TAATATCTGTTTTATGCCACATATGAAGTTTACGTTACATAGGTTTCCTCCTGTCTCTTGGTGAGGTCGAGAGGAGGAACCATATTCACATCCGATAAGATACAACACACTTTACACGGTCTTGTGAGGAGGAATCATATTCACATCCGATAAGATACAACCCACTTTACACGGTCGTGAGGAGGAATCATATTCACATCCGATAAGATACAACACACTTTACATGGTCTTGTAGAACCTTGGACTCTCGTCGTAATGCACCAATCTGCAAAATCCATTACAGAGAGTAATGATAATGCATGTAACTGTAAACTAAAAGTTGGAAAAAGAAGAATAACGAAACTAGTGTAGTTCATCATCACAACAAATTGAAGACTCAATCTGAGCGATGAGTTAAATAGGGATAGCAGGCCATTCCAATAGCTAAAATTGACAATCACTGAGGAATCCCTACATCACTTAAGAAATGCAGGGATTCCTCAGTTATTGTCAATTTTAGCTGTTGGAATGGCCTGTTGTCCCTATTTAACTCATCGCTCAGATTGGATCTTCAACTTGTCCTGACGATGAATCATACTAGTTGGTATGAAACTCGTCGACAAATGATTTTTTATGTGATTTTGCCAAAATTATTCTCCAAACAAGATTACGGGTCACAAAAGTCGGAATTCCTTAACAAGGACAATTCTCAGTAAAGCAGTTCACGTTATTATAATTTTTTTTAACGTAGTAGACTTAGCAGTCAAATCGCTGCTCGAGGTGGGTCCCTTGTCCCACAAACAAGAGGGTCTCATACACCAATTTGGTGTCTGGTTTGGCTGTGACCTTAAAAATGGATATTATATATATATATATTATTATATAATATATAATATATATATAATTTTTTATTTAGGTTTAAGCATATATTTTTTTATATTTATTAGTGAGTGCAATTGCAATTATACAATTATTGAGATATTTTAGAATAAATAAAGTTAATTATTTGATTTCATTTATTTTCATCAAATTTCTTAAATCTACCATCAATATTCATAAAATTTCATATTATATAAATATTAAATAAATTGTACCTTTCTTTTATACAAACCGACCATGTTAAATAAAGTTTAATGAGATATATTCATGTCTCCATGATATCAAGCTCCATAAATCTACATTTATTAATCCTCCTCTTCTTCATTTCGCTTTAAATATTCTCCTCTAGTGCTCAATAATCTATATGAGAAGAAAAGAGGATATGCATCCATGTTCCAATGAAAGGTAACCTGAACTCATATAAAATGATTTATTTTTAAAACTTACCATTTAGGGTTGCATGGTGTCCTCTAACCTCAAGAATCTTGATGCTAATCTAAAAGAAAAAAATATAGTTATAATGGTTGAAATATTTTTAAAGGTTTAGTTTAAATAAATTATTTGATCCATGGTGGTATGTAGGTTGGTGCAAATTCAAAATAGTTAGGTGTTTTCTAGTGAAATTACCCTTTATATCCTTAAAATGAAACCCTAAAAAACTTATATAGTATCGTAAATATGCCCACTTGATTGGGATTGGATCTCTAATCTCTAGCACCAACTACTTCCTTTTGAGTGTTACTTGGAAGCTATGCCTCATAGGGGATTCTCTCCCATGGGTTGTTGAACTTAATGCATCATGGAAATAGGAATGTAATTGAGATTTTATAACATTTTTAAAAATAAAAAGGAATAATAAACTTTACAAAGGCACACTGCAATACAAAGTTTGCCTGGTGATGGTTCCCTAATCCATATCCATTTGTGTTTACATATCTAGGCACAAAATAGGGTGGAAATGGAAGTGGTGGATTCATGTGAGCTTATGGAGTAGAGTAGACAAGTATAACTTGTACCATGAGCATAGTGGCTCTTGAAGGGCATAATATGGCTCAGTTTGCACAATCCATAAATTAGGGGTATTATCAAACTCATCATAGGGCAAGCTACATAGTAAGAGATAATTGAAAAAGGTGAATTTGGTATCCAACTGAGATTCTTTAAGTCCCTCATGTTGATATTTTTTTTACTATCCCCTTTATCATATATGAATTAGATCATTATGATGCATGGCATGTAGAAAAATGATAGATGGGGGCTCATTGTGTCTAATTCTATGATCAATCCTCCAACTACAATGAATACATGAAAGCCTTCTCATGAAGGCAAAAACCATTTTCCCACATTAATTTCAACAGTTTTATAATCTAATAAATTGTGACTAAATTATTTGTTAGGATCACAGAACACCAAGAGAAGTCATGGTGTCTAAAGACATCGTTTATGGATCCTAATGGACACTAGGAAAAGTGAACATTGAATTTATTTGGCCTTTAAATATGTTACTTTGGAGATGAATGCCATGGAAAATACAATGGGTTCTCATAAGTCTAAATCCCAAAAACAATAGTGACTTGACTGAGTCAAGTTCACCTAAATTACTTTAACGATCCTCCCCTTAAACTTGACTCGAGGAGATTAACCTAGTCCCAAATGTCATTGACCATCTCACTTGAGATCTCACATTCCTCACATCAATTTAATATACTAATACACTTGCCACCCTGGTACCTATCCAAGTGAACCATTCCATAATTTGACAACTCCATGCACCGTTGTACTACATGTATTCCTGACCAAAGTCTTAAGGCCTTACAACAATGTGTGCTCCTGTATGCATGAATAAAAAGTCTTACAACTTCTTGCGGAAATATACCTACCTATGGACCAAAACCCTTAAGGTGCTCCCACACCATTGGTGTTATGACACCACTACTTCTCTTATTACACGTTGGATCCTTCACTAAATTTTAAACAATTTATCCCATTTCCATTTTCTCATCCATACCACCTCTGTCTTGCTATATAATTAGCTTTGTTGATCCATATCTTTCCTTGGCCTTTCTCACTACTCTCTAATTGTTGCACATTTACCTCCCTATATGTCGGCCACACATGTACAACCATGATCATTTTCTTTCCTCTACAATTCACACTCTAGAGTCTATTCGCATTGAAGCTATTCACTTTTGCTAGAATTCCAACTCTACTTGCTTCTTCACACATTTGGAAGGCTCACCACAATTGGAAATCTTTCTATATCAAGTCAACCTCGCTCTGGGTGTCATATCTTTTATGTGATAACACTTATATGATACCAAGGTCTAATACTAGTTCTTAGGATCAAGAAACAATGAGAGAAGTGGTGGCCTCAGTGTTTAAAGACATCGTTGCTTGGATCCTAATGGCCACTAAAACCAATTAACATTGAATTTTTTTCGCGAAGAAGCTACAATGAAAATACTACTATAATGATACTTATTTACAATGATTGTTTTTTTAACTAAAACCTCCTACTACTTTAAATTTAATTATAGTAACTTTGTAATTTAATTGTTTATGCTCAACCATATATATTACTTTTTCTCTAAACATATTTATGGATTTTTGTTTCCCATAGAAAAGTTGTATACTTTTTATTCATAATATAATTGAAGTATACATAAGCAATTTAGTTTCAAAGTAATCCTTGGTCACAAAATAGATTAGTGACAAAATGAGCATCGAGCATACAAATTATTGTATCAAACTGCTAAAGAATTGGCAGAATTGTCTCAAAAAAGAGAACTAGAATAATAGGAACTCCTTGGAAGTAATCAAAGACCCTCCAAGCCACTCCTTTACACTCAAGAGACCTAGATCCAAATGCACAACTTCCTTAGAACAAGAATCTGCAAGCCTATTATGACATCTATGAATGTGTGAAATCCTAAGGTCTAGAAACCTCTCTTGAAGGGTTTTGATTTCTTTGTTTTCAAGGATGATGAAGAAGTCTCTCCAATCTGCCTTCTAAACTAAACTAGTTAATGATAATTTGTGAATCCCAAAGAACATGTAAGGACCTTAACTTGAGTTGTTTCCTAAAAACCAACATTCCCCACAAACTCAAAAGCTTAGAAAAATTATTTGTCCCCTTTCCTCCACCAATGCAAAGTTTAAACCAATGATTTTGATTTAAAAACAAAATCATCCCTTCCCCACAATTCACTGTAGAAGAGAAGTTGGAACCTTAAAAAAACTCCCATGCAATGGAATGGTCAATACTTGGACCCTTAAATTTCTTTTTTGATGGCTCGGCCCTTTTCGGTTTCAAAATATATTTGATTCATGAAACTATGAGGCCTGAAGATGATTCCATATTGTAAAAAATCACTCTATTATAATGAATCTAAAGGGTCCATACAATAGTAAATGGAAGTTCAAAACATGTCGATTTCCTCATTGATCTGAAATGGGGGTTTAACAAATCGTTATGTTTGCAAGAACCTCCTACTCTAAAGCTTAACAAAATATATGAGCTAGCTTATGTTGACAATTGCGGAATTAAGTACTTGAAACATGTGTAT
Organism: Pinus taeda; assembly: GCA_000404065.3. Taxonomy (NCBI): domain Eukaryota; kingdom Viridiplantae; phylum Streptophyta; class Pinopsida; order Pinales; family Pinaceae; genus Pinus; species Pinus taeda. The sequence goes on along the minus strand of APFE030062108.1, from coordinate 41,571 downwards.
GGCTTTGTTTGTTTTTAATTGTTTAAGTGCTTTAAGTATTTTTGTTTCTGTTGATATTAAACAGACATAACAACCATATAATGCAACAAATATACATCAACACATAACAGCAAATTTAATCTAGGAGTTCACCCGAATATGGTGGGATACGTCTCCTTGAGCTTTTGTCATCTTGACTTGGCTCTTTGGGATTATGGAAAATTTTCTTTTACAAGTTCCACACTTAACTCCAAAGGTTACTGCTCTAAACCAATGGGCTTAGAAAGCCATCTATATCCCTGACATGGCTGTCATCGCTCTGTAAACAAATATAAGGTCCCTTAGACTTGATTCCTTCAAACATTGCACTGAGCTACCTAGAGCTTCTTGATGGCACTAACTCCTTCAGAATTCTTCAAATGTCACTGAAACCTCTTCTAATGTCTCCAGCACATATCATACATCAACAATAGATTGATCATTTTCTCAAAATGAGCACTGCATCCCCAAACTAGACCTTCCTCCACGATTGGCACTAGGATGCCTCAAACTTCCCTATAGAATCTTGGCCTTTAGAGGTATCCAAATTCTTTTGTAAACCCATAAAATGGATTAAGAAGGCTCATTATAGTTAGGAAGGATTGTTGGTTCGCTGAGAACGAATACTGGTAGCTCCTGCAACTGACTCCAACCACTGGTGAGCCTCAACTCCGAAATCTCCCTGGATGAAAATGTCCTTCAAGATGGCTTCTTCAGCTTCTCTGGACTATTCCATTGGCTTCAGAAGGCTCCAATTAGCCTATATGGACTCTTGTTTCACTCTTTTTGGTCGAAAACTGCTTCTGGAATGCCTTTAGGTAGTTTCCCCTAGAGATCCTCCACTAATTTTGGCAAACTTGCACTTAACTGTAGTTAATTTTGGCATAACCACCCTTTTCTAGCACTCTGCCAAACTAAGCGTCGGAACTGACCGTAACTGTCGGTGCGCATGTGATGGGTTTCAATCGATGGTTAGGGGATAAGGCCATTAGGCTGGTGGTCAGCATAAACGTGTGGTTTGTTAGCAAACGATTAACTCGCAGACATGTGACCAGGTCTTATGGGACCGATGATGGTCCTAACCCCCAAATTGTGACCTATTAAAACTTAAATATAACATGTGACCGTTATGTGTTAAGAAACATCATAGAGCAAAATTGGTAGCATGCTGGTTTATCTTGCCAGAGGTCACGGGTTCAATTCCGTCAAACCACAACAATTTTTTACCATACCATTCCAAGGCCACATGGCGGCCTCTGGGCTTGCCATGTGTTAGGACATGATTGGTCAGCCAAAAGGAACATTATGGGGAGTATTTCAAGGAATATTCTTTATAATATTCATTTTTTAATATTTCCCAAAAATCAATTTATTCTTGGAAATTGTAGTTTACTTGACTTTTCAAATTGTGATAACTCCTTCATATGGTGTCAGTTTTTCAAACCATTCATGGTGACGGAATAAGAAAAACAAGATCTATTCGGTCGCTTTGGTTCAACACTCTTTCAAACACTTTGAAATCTGAGCTATTATTAAGGTCCTAGATCAATATCTGATCACTCCTCCCCATTGGAAATCTTTTGGACCCGAAAACACTAATATACTGATCTGAAAAGTAGATGACAGTATAGCACCCTCTTCTTTCAGCCTTCGTACACTTTCCTTGCATGGCTAGTGACTTTGAATCAAAACTCGAAGGTTGTCGACACTTCCCTTCCTAGATGCACTTGTTCTCCTGTTAAGAACGATCTTCCTTAAACTCATTGAAAATGTACAGAAGGTAGCTGAACATCGCTTCCAAGCCACTTCCATGTCGACCTTTGCTACTGTAAATCTTCTTCAGCAAACGATGTCAAAAGAAGAAAATAAGTTAATGACATAAATTCTTGCTCCATCAAAAGAAACAAATTTCACATCATGTGAATCATCATCATGTCTTTACATCTTGTGTACAAATGTTTGAATAAGTCACAAGCCGACAAAAACATGCCCTTTCAACAATTTACCCTTCAATTCAAACATGTAGAAAAATAATTTTAATGATTCTTTTACAAAGATGAAACACTTCATCATTATCTCCCTTTTACAATCTTGGAGACCAAATCAACTTTTCCAAGTTGACATGACATTACATGCATTTTTAAACAAAACAATATGATGGTCGATTTCTTTCCATCAATTCAATTACATACATGTTCAAACACAAGGAAATCATTAACATCCTTGTGTTCATACATTCCATTCTCATGCATGTATTTGATTCTTCAACTTTCTCTTAAGTACAATCATAAGTACAAGATCCTCAATCATATATACATGTACTTTCAAAGCTGAAATGAATATATTTTTTCTGCAATAAAGTGAGTCTACATGCTCAACTTTTCCATCCTACAACTTGCATTCCATTAGCAAAGAAATGTGTCAAATAAAAAGACATGTAACTTTAATTGGATAATAAATCTAGCCATTTCTTACCAATCCACACTAAAGGTGATTCCTTTAACTGCACATCAATATCAACATGTGGATCATCCTGAAACATATCAATTATGGAAACTTTCTTTCAATTCTTTCTATAATCTTTTTCCACTTTCTTCAAATTTTGTGGAAGAAATGTTGGATTCAAAGTCCAACACCTTTCATAAATATGTCCTTGAATACAGAAATAAGTACAAGACATGTTCATCTTCTTGACAACATAATTTTCCTTGTCCACTGGACCTTTGGATTCTTTCCTTCTTTCCTTCAAAAGTTTCTTGTATGTGGCCATTCTCTTTCGACCTCTAGAAACACTATGGTTAACCAAACCAGAAAAGGAACATGCAATTCTTTTCCAATGCTTATGTGGAAATTTATCATGCTTAAAATAATCAAAAGAAGCATGATTGAAATCAGATTTATACCTTTCTCTTTTACCTTTGTTGTCTTCATGAGAAGCTGAATTGAATGAAGAAGTGGCTCCCTTTGGAACACCATCAATCTCTTCAATGAGTTTAGAGCTTTCACAACTCTCTCGTTCAAGTGCATGCTTATGAACACTTTCTTCCTCTTCTTCAAAGTAATACTTGACTAAGGCTTCTTTGGTAACAAGGAGTTGTGTCTCCAACTCATGCATCCTTTCTAGATCCATATTTGAAATATGAAGTTGACTCTCCATTTCTTGCAATTTTTCAAAAAGAAACTGCTTCTCTTCCTTCATATAATTCAATTACTCTCGAAGGCTAGTGCTCTTCCTTTCATCCTCATGCATTTCTCTCACCATATCCATCATGATGAACAAGTATCGCTTGATGTCTTCATCAAAGAATCTTGTCAAGGAGGAGGATTTGGAAAATTCACTTGTAGAAGTTGTCATCATCAAAATGAAAAAAATCACTTCAACAAAATTCACAAAGCTTTCAAAGAACTAATGAAAAATTTCTCAACTAAATGGCAGTAGAATCAAATTCTTATTCAAGCAACCTTTTGCAACAAACCCTCTTATGCTTCAAGGGTTGCCTTGAGGTCCTTTAGGTAAGGAGAATTCCTTTAGTCCATATTCCTTCTTTTCCTCTCCTATAATTAGCTTATCAGTAGCTTTCCCTTCACCTTTGCACTCTCAAACAATAACCAGTTTACAAACAATCAAACCGTAGAATTTGACTATTTAAACACCTTTCAAACAATAAATCTTTTTCTCTGTCAATCAAGCATCCTGCTTTGATACCACCTGATCTAAAATTGGGGTTTAACAACTTGTTATTCTTACAGGAACCTCCCACTCCAAAGCTTAACAAAATATATGATCTAGGTTATGTTGACAATTCGGGAATTAAGTACCTGAAACAGGTGTATGTATTTGTTTGTTTCTAACTGTTTAACTTCTTTAAGTCGATTTGTTTCTGCTGATATTAAACACACATAATAGACATATAATGCAGAAAATAAACATCAACACATAATAACAAATTTAATCTAGGAGTTCACCCGAATATCATGGGCTATGTCTCCTTGAGCTTTTGTCATCTTAACTTGGCTCTATTGGATTATGGAAAAGTTTATTTTACAAGTTCCACACTTAACTCCAAAGGTTATTGATCTAAACCAATGGGCTTAGAAAACCATCTATATCCCATTCATGGATGTCATCACTCTGCAAACATATCTACGGTCTCTTAGACTTGATTCCTTCAAATGGTGCACTGAGCTACCCTGATCTTCTTGATGGCACTAACTCCTTAAAAATTCCTCAACAGTCACTAAGACCTGTTCTACTATCTCTGTCACATATCATACATCAACAATAGACTGATCATTTGCTCAAAATGAACACTACATCCCCAAACTAGAGCTTCCTCCATGGTTGGCACTCGGCTACCTCAAACTTCCCTGTAGCATGTCGGCCTTTAGAAGTCTCCAAATGATTTTGAAAACCCCTGCAATGGATTCAAAAGGCCCACTATAGTCAGCAGTGACTATTGGTTTGCTAAGAATTAATACTGGTAGCTCCTACAACCGCCTCCAACCCCGGGTGGCCCTAAGCTCTGAAATATCCCTGGATGAAAATTTCCCTGAATATCGCTTCTTCATCTTCTCTGGACTATTCCATTGGCTTCAGAAGGCTCCAATTAGCTTATCTAGCCTCTTGTTTCACTCTCTTAGGTTGAAAATGGCTTTTGGAGTGCGTTTAGGCAGTTTCCCATAGAGATCCTCCACTAATTTTTGCAAACTGGCACTTAACTGTAGTTAATTTTGGCATAACCGCCCTTCTTTAGTGCTCCACCAAACTAACCGTTAGAACTAACTGTAACTGTCGGTGCGCATGTGATGGTTTTCAACTAGCAGTTAGAGGATATGACTGTTAGGTTGGCAGTCAAAGCAAACCACGTGGTTTGTTGGCAAAAGGTTAACTAGCGGACATGTGACTAGGTCTTATGGGACCACTCGCGGGTAAGACTGCTGGCTATCCTAACCCCCAAATTGTGACCCATTAAAACTGAAATATAACATGTGACCATTATGTGTTAAGAAAAATCATAGAGCAGAGTTGGTAGCATGCTGGTTTCTCTTGCTAGAGGTCACAAGTTCGATTTCGTCAAACCCCAGCGAATTTTTACCATACTATTCCAGGGCCACGTCGCAGCCTCTGGGCTTGCCATGTGTCAGCACATGATTGGTTATCTAAAAGGAATATTTTGTGGAATATTCCTTGGAATATTATTTTTTTTAATATTTACCAAAAATCATTTTATTCTTGGAAATTGCAGTTTATTGCACTTTTCAAATTGCGATAACTCCTTCATATGGTGTCAGTTTTTCGAACCATTCATGGTGCCAGAATCAAGAAAACAAGATCTATCTGATTGCTCAGGTTCGACACTCTTTCAAAGATTTTGAAATTTGAGCTATCATTAAGGTCATGGATCAATATTTGATTACTCATCTTCTCCAACCATACATGTAAGCACTTTGAAAAGTATGGGATCCAAGAAAGGATGGACACATGTAAATAACATAAATATCCAACAAAATATCTGTTGTAAATGGACATTTAATGAAGATATGGTCTACATATTATTCATCTCTATGGCATAGAGCACGCCAATTAGGTCCACAACTTCCTCTGTTTTTGAGATTATCTGTTGTCAGAATTATGTTACGACAAACTAGATAGATAAACAATCTAATTTTTGAATCGCATTTCCATTTCCAAATATCTTTCAACCATCTACAACTATAATGTGATGCCTCTTCCTCCTCACATACCAAGTAGGTTAATTTAACTGTCACCTTCCCATCCACCAGATTCTAGCAAAAGAAAGAGAATGAAGCCTAAGGATTTGAGCATGACCCTTGGCCATCTAATGTAGTAGTTTAACCTTCACAGGTTTCCTCCATCATAACACCACATAAAAACCCCTTCTTCTGTGTCCAACTCTGCATGAAGTAGGATAAAAAATATTCATAACTGCACTCATTCAAGAGAAATTTCAGTATTTTGTCAGAGTTCCATTTGAGTGACGTTTCAAGTCATAATTCCTTCATGCCCTAGGAATTTTCACTTGATCATAGTTTTAGGTTATAATTCTGGCTTGCTCTGACTGCGATAATTCCTCCATGCTCGAGGGATTTCAGTTGATCAAAGTTTCAGATTATCATTCCTTCATTCTCTAGAAATTCCGAGGGTTTGTGAATCGAGTCCAAACCCTTAACCTTGGAGTTCTGTCAATTGATCCCGACCTAGAACCTATGAAACTCTAAAACATATTGAATCAAACGACATTTCAGAATTAAAAATTTTTGTTTTGCTGCTTAGTTTCAGCCCATAATTCTTCTGTACATAGAGATTTTGAGAGTTTGTGAATCGATTCCGACAAATAACCTCAAAAGAAAGGCACGTGTATTGACATTCAATCCAGAACCTCCATATCCTACACTGTAATATACCAAATCAGAAGTTTGAATATTTTTGGTTTGCCTCAATTAATGCATGATCCACCGAACCACATATTCGACCTCATGCCAAAGGAAACGCCCAAACCGTTTGGGCAACCCTGTTGAATGAACGGCCGAAATTGTTGCAATCGTCTAACATATAATCGTGTGGATTACAAGATGACAGGCAGGCAGAGAGGGGAATTGATTTCAGAGGGAAACCTTACGGGTTAATTATTCATGTTAATATAACATGCTGGACAAGTTTTAATAAGCAATTTTATTTTTTATTTTCCCAAAGCAGCGATTTTAAGGCTGGCTATTTTTTATTTTCACCACATCGAATGTTAGACATTTTCCAAACGCATGGCTATTCTTTTCCAATTAAATTCCTAACACTCCCCTCAAAGCTGACGTAAAACTTAACGACCACCGTTATGTGATATATGAGATATTTTGGCTATTCTTTTCTTATTAAATTCGTAACCCTCCTCACAGAGCTAACGTAAAACTTGGGCAAATCCTATTTCCAACTCTACTGCATTATAAATGCAGTCTGACATGCAAGGGAAATAGGGGTTGCCTTGCATTTATATTTCTCTTAAAGTTGACTTTGGCATGTTAGCAGCAAGACAACCCCTATTTCCCTTGCATGTTAGACTGCATTTATAATGCAGTAGAGTTGGAAATAGGATTTGCCTAAAACTTGAGGATCACCGTTACGTGATATATGAGATATTTTTGGCGGCTTTTCTTATTAAATTCGTAACCCTCCCCTCAAAGCTGACGTAAAACTAGACGACCACCGTTACGTGATCATCTTCGTTGTCTTTGAATAGGTTTTCTCCTATTCTCTCTGTGCCGAAGGAATTATTTACATCCGATAAGATACAACACACTTTACAGGCCAGAGAAGCACTCTGTACTCCCGTCATACCACGCGAACCTGCAACGAAAATCCATTAGGAAAAGCAACGATAATTCGTGTAAACCGATCCATGTGTCTCCATTATTTCCGACTGGATAGATCTACATTTATTAGTAATACTTCTTCTCCATCAACGACTGTGCAACAATCTATTTGAGAAGTACAGACCATATGTATCCCTATTGCAATGAGGGGTAACATAACCTAATACAAAACAAACTATTTTTTAAAACTTAACAAGTTACAGTTGCATAATTGGTCGAAGCATTGAAAGCGGAATGAAAGCAATGTTTTAGAGAAATTCAAGTTGGTAAATGGTTATGAGTGGTTATCCTGTAGGTCCAACATGGATGCCAATTAAAGGAAAAAATATGGTTATAATAGTTGAAATTTCTTTAGAAACTTAGAAAGATGGATGCCAATTTAAACAAATTTAGAGAAAATATGGCTATAATAGTTGAAATTTCTTTAGAAACTTAGAATAATTGTTTTATTAGGGTATATACCTTATTTCTACACTCAAAATATTAAGTTGTGGCAAGTGAAATTTTCCTTCCTATGCCCATTATGCCCATTTTGTTTGGTATAGGATCTATAATCTTCAGAACCAATTACTTTCTTTGAGTATTACATTGGGAACCAATTTCTTTCTTTGAGCATTACATTGGGAGTTATTTTTGATAGGGAAGTTTCTCCCATGTGGAGTGGAATTTAAAATATCATGGTAATAAGAATGTAATTGATATTTTATGTCAATTTTAAAAATCAGAATGAATGATAAAATTTTATAAAGCTAGAGCACAATGCAAAGTTTATGTAGTGATGACTCTCTAATCCATGTTTATTTGAATGAGTTTATAGAATAGAGTATACAAGTGCAATATGTACAATGCACATAGTGACTAATGAATCATATAATTTGGCTTATTTTCTAAGATCCATCTTAACTACGGATCTAGCCAGTGCTGAGAGGAATCAAATATGTGTAAACCACTTTAAAGTGAAAAACTTGAAAATCGGTTTCTGATGCAAGAGCATTTAGGCCAGTCAGCAATGTGATAGTATGGTCACATGTTGTGACTAGCAAAGGGCTGAAAGAAAATAATTTAATTAAATTATTTGTTTAAATATGTGAGAGTGTTTATTTATTGAGGAAAGGGCATAGGTGGCTGAGTGATCCTCCTTGTATGGAGATCAGGCCAAATAGTTGGATTTACTTGCCTAGAATAGAGTATGAGAGATTTTAAAAACTTTATTTAGTGTTAGTGGGATTGAAGAGATTATTTTAGGAGAGGTTGAGAGATTTCTGGTTCAGAATGAGAATTGGTTCATGAACCATTTATTTGCATAAATTGTGTCTTCTTGTACAATGGAGCGAGAGGTGAGGTAGAATTAGATAAGCTTGGTATGGAGCGAGAGCTCAGAGAGGTTTGAAGATTGTGTTTGTGTGAAATTGAGTCAAAAGCGAAACTTTGTTTCGATTCTTTCTCTGAATATTATAATAGTAACTGCGTTTGTGTGTAATCCAAAGCCAAATTGTGTAGACTTGAGCATAATATGTCGGCATAATTGATTGTAATAGTAATTCTGTGTGAAGGGTTGTATCCAACGCATTTTATTCTGCAGTTTTGTGTTGAATCATTGTACAGGACTCTGTTTTTGTTGGGTTTCATTGTTGTTAATATAAATATGTGGGTAGAATCGATTTGTGAAAGCAGAGGAGATTCAATTGTCAACATTGATTTTTATTACAAAACCGGTTCAGAATCATTGACAGTTTCAATAGGCGTTAATGAAATTGGGTTTTTTTAATGGAGACAACGCTTAAATTATAATTGTGAAATTGGTAAATCGATCACCCTGAATCGATTTCATGAAGAATAATTCCTGTATTGGTCAAGCACTGGTTGAAAGAGGGTGTTGTTCCTTTGAAATTATATATGCCATGCAAAGGTTTCTGTCTTGAACGCCTTTAACTGCATCTGAAAGTCCTGAATGTTGTCATTCGAATGTATGATCTGCAAAATTCTGGGAGATAAAGAGCACAGGGTCAAATTTATGACTTTTTATGTTTGATTTTATATCGTGATATCATTCTGAGCTCGTGGGCGCAAAGAAGTCACAGTTTTGTAGTCACGTGGAGTGGAGTATACACTAGATTGGTTTCTGCGTTAAGCTGAAGCACACGTCAAGCAGAACTGAGCGTGAAATCGATGCATATGTTATCTATAAATAACAGAAGTCATGGATCATCTGAAGATTGTGTTAGCAAGGTCGTATCAGTGTTGAATAGCACTAAACCCAGCGTTAAGCAGAGGCCATTTTGTCAAAGGTCGTGTGCTTGCAGGTAGAATTTGTCCAAATTCGGTGATCGATGTTGTTTAAATTGCAAATCGAGTTGAATCGTTTTGTTAGAAGTAATCGATTCAAATTACCATCGATTGTTACAGTGAGGTCAATGTAATTGTTACAGCTTTCAAAATTCTGCTTTGATATGGTTAATTTGAGTGTAGATTGGGTGTTGCGTCCAGTATACATGGTTTTCAGTTTCCTGAGATAACCGACTGAATATGTAATAGGCTAGATTGGAGCTCTAATACGTTCAAAAGTAATGTTTGCAGATCGCTACACTTTGAGCATCGTTGATGAGAAACAGGTATGCGATATCAACATTTGATTCTAGCCAACTCTCAGTTTATATAAATTGATATTGCCATAAGTCGAAAGGTTCGATGTTTGGTTGGAAGTTGTGTTTTGATTGAATGAGAATTGAATAAAGAGATTCAATTTAAAGGCATATTTGGGCGTTGGTGCCATGATCTTATTTGAATTCAAGGGTGTAAATAATAATTGTATGGATGTCAGAAACAAAGTATTACAGGCGAGACTTGCATTGGATGAGATTGAAGGTTGAAAATTAATGTCTGAAACTTAATTCAACTTGTTATGAGGAGAGATGTTAAAGATTGGTTTTAATCATAAATATGAAGGAGAAACTAAAACTTCGGCATGAGTTGAATTTGCCAAAAATTGAACTGAAATTGACTAGAACAGGAATTGCCGCTTTTATATGTACAATCTGTAATGATTCTGGGTTTTGCAGTCTAGAGCTGCGTCAATTTTGGTATCAGAGCAAGGTTAACGCTCTGAAAGGATTGTTTTGGAAAACTGAGTTTTAAATTTAGCAGATGTATAATTGCCAGGAAGTGTGGATCAAAATGGAGAAGTAGAGAATGCCCAGGAAGGTCTGGTAAGAATGTTTAAGTTGGTAATTTTGCAGAGATGTATTTGAATGTCTAAATGTAACAGTGAACAAATGAGTCCTTTGACTGATGGAATGGAAGTCAATTTAAAGACATCTTTGAAGGAAATATTGCAGGTTTGAGAGATACTTTGATGTATCTTGAGATCAGATTGTGCGGGTCAGCGGATTTGCTGAAAGATGGAATGAGTTGTACCAGTATTACGGCATATGAGTTATGTGAGTAATTGAAGATGCAGAGCCTACAACAAGGAGTATTTCAAGAGGAGATGAGAACAACTCCCAAATAAGGTTGGGTAGAATTTGATGAGGCAGCTCCACAGTTGTGATTGTGGATAGGAGATAACAATTCCAGCAAGAAGAGTGCTAGGCAGAATTGTTAGTCAGTGAAAGGTTCGAGGAAAGAACCAAGAAGTGCCAAAAGGCTAAACTCAGGAAAGTTTGGTGAGGCATGAAGGAGACTTGTTATAGGCAAAATGGAAAAGGTTAGTTGCAGCTCACTAGTGAACAAGGAAAGTTCACCAGAGGAAGGAAAGGAATTAACTATTGATGGTCATGACAAGGGTACAAAGGAAAGTCAGAGACATAGGGAAAAGAATGTTGAATCAGTTGGACTCAAAGGAATGAGTAAAGAAGAAAGGGACATAGAGTTGGCTGAGATGAACGCATAAATCAGTCATTTGGAGAAGCTGCTATTGAAAGGAATTAGAGAAAATTGGAAACAAGGATTTTATGTGGGAAGAAGAGTTAAATGGCCTGTTAGAGAATTGTTTGCTGAGAAATTATTACTTCGAAGAACTGAGAATGAAGAAGTAGAATACATCTGTGAACCAGAGAAAGGACCTCTCCTTGGGGAAGAAGATAGTGATGACAGTAGAGAAGAAATGATCTATGCAAATCAGAATGAGAGGAATGTGTTGACATCATCCACACAGACAAGAGGATCTCATATTTTTGGGATTAATTATTTCTGTGAATGTAAAATTGCAGGTATGCAGCTTAAAGAATTTGAACCTATGTATGAAAAAGTGAAAGGAGCAAAGGCAAGACAAGCAAGAAAGGAGATGCATAAGGACTTTGAAGACTTCAATTGGTGGAGAAAATTAAAAGGTATGGGTGAATGGTTATTTCTTCTTTTAGTGGAAACTTATTTGATTATATTTGAAGGAATTTTAGCATGGAAAGAAGACCAATGTGAAATGGAAACAGAAAATGAAACAAATGCAATGCAGATTTATGAAGTGAAGAGAAGGAAAGCTGACACCGAGAACTTAGCTGAAGAAGGTAAGCCAAGGAAATCTTTGAAAGATCAAAGTCTTATCAGAGAAGAGGAAGAGGCATTATTGTCTTATTTGGACAAACTGAGTATTGGAAGAAGTTGTGTAGAACAGGAAGGTATTCTACAAACTTATGATGAATTTTCCAAGTATAGTCAAGAAATTACAGTCCCAGAAGTTTTCTTTGATGAGGAAGAAATCAGAGATGTTGAGGAAGAATTTCTCAATAATTTAGTTAATTATCAGAATAGTTCAGAGGAGCATGAGGAGCTGACCATTGAGGCTTCGAATGAAGAGCCTTGCATTTTTGAAACTTACATGTTGTGTATGTTTTCAGGTTTGACAGGTGAGGAGCGATTGGACAATGTGCTTATGCATGTTGATGAAAAAGTGAGATTACTGGAAGAAATGGCTGAAACCAAAAGATATTTTGAGCATGTATTTAATAATTTTGAGAATGATGGTATTGACAGGGAAATTGTCATGATTAAAGGAGATGAAGATAAACAAATGAAAAAGGAAAGTATGGAAAAGGAGAATGTACAGCAGACAGATGTCAGTTAGGTTCAGTTAAAGAAAAATGGTAAGAGGGAAATTGAGAAATTATGGAAGATGAAATTAGAAGAGAACAGGGACAGCAAGAAGGAGAAATTGACCACAGGAATTTGTATCAGCAAGAACAGAGGACAACAGAAAATTAAGATTTGGGAATTTGAAGGAACAGAAGTGATAGTGGCAGAAGAATTGAATCAGCAACATAATGAAAGCGATGACTAGTTACAAAGTAAAGTTTGGGATACTAGATGGACAACAGAAGAAACACATGACCAGGAGGTCATGGAAACTTTCAACTTTGAGAGTCTGATGCAGGAGCATTCAGGCCAATCAACAATGTGATAGTATGGTCACATGTTGTGACTAGCAAGGGGTTGAAAGAGAATAATTTAATTAAATTATTTGTTTAAATATGTGAGAGTGTTTATTTATTGAGGAAAGGGTATAGATGGCTGAGTGATCTTCCTTGTATGGAGATCAGGCCAAATAGTTGGATTTATTTGGCTAGAATAGAGTATGAGAGATTTTAAAAGCTTTGTTTAGTGTTAGTGGGATTGAAGAGATTTTTTTAGGAGAGGTTGAGAGATTTCTGGTTCAGAACCAGAATTGCTTCATGAACCATTTATTTGTATAAATTGTGTCTTCTCGTACAATGGAGCGGGAGGTGAGGTAGAATTAGATAAGCTTGGTGTGGAGCAAGAGCTTAGAGAGGCTTGAAGATTGTGCTTGTGTGAAATTGAGTCAAAAGTGAAATTCTGTTTCGGTTCTTTTTCTGAATATTATAATAGTAACTGCGTTTGTGTGTAATCGAATGCCAAATTGTGTAGACTTGAGCATAATATGTCTGCGTAATTGATTGTAATAGTAATTCTATGTGAAGGGTTGTATCCAACGCATTTTATTCTGCGGTTTTGTGTTGAATCATTGTACAGGACTCTGTTTTTGTTGGGTTTAATTGTTGTTAATATACATCTATGGGTAGAATCGATGTGTGAAAGCGGAGGAGATTCAATTGTCAACATTGATTTTTATTACAAAACCGATTCAGAATCATTGAGAGTTTCAATAGGCGTTAATGAAATTGGGTTTTTTTTAATGGAGACAAAGCTTAAATTATAATTGTGAAATTGGTAAATCGATCACCCTGAATCGATTTAATGAAGAAGAATTTCTGTATTGGTCAAGCACTAGATGAAAGAGGGTGTTGTTCCTTTGAAATTATATATGCCATGCAAAGGTTTCCGTCTTGAACGCCTTTAACTGCATCCGAAAATCCTAAACGTTGTCATTCGAATGTATGATTTGCAAAATTCTGGGAGATAAAGAGCGCAGGGTCAAGTTTATGACTGCTTACATTTGATTTTATGTCGTGATATCATTCTGATCTCGTGGGCGCAAATAAGTCACAGTTTTGTAGTCACGTGGAGTGGAGTATACACTGGATTGGTTTTTGCGTTAAGCTGAAGCACATCAAGCAGAACTGAGCGTGAAATCGATCCATATGTTATCTATAAATAACAGAAGCCGTGGATCATCTAAAGATTGTGTTAGCTAGGTCGTATCAGTGTTGAATAGCACTAAACCTAGCGTTAAGCAGAGGCTAGTTTGTTAGAGGTCGCGCGCTTGCAGGTAGAATTTGTCCAAATTCGGTGATCGATGTTGTTTAAATTGCAAATCAAGTTGAATCGTTGTGTTAGAAGTAATCGATTCAAATTTACATCGATTGTTACAGTGAGGTAAATGTAATTGTTACAGCTTTCAAATTCTGTTTTGATATGGTTAATTTGAGTGTAGATTGGGTGCTGCGTCGGGTATACATAGTTTTCAGTTTCCTGAGATAACTTATTGAATATGTAATAAGCCAGATTGGAGCTCTAACATGTTCAAAAGTAGTGTTTGCAGATCGCTACAGTTTGAGCATCGTTGATGAGAAACAGGTATGTGATATCGACATTCGATTCTAGCCAACTCTCAGTTTATATAAATTGCTATTGCCATAAGTCGAAAGGTTCGATTGTTTGGTTGGAAGTTGTGTTTTGATTGAATGAGAATTGAATAAAGAGATTCAATCTAAAGGCATATTTGGGCGTTGGTTCCATGATCTTATTTGAATTCAAGGTTGTAAATAATAATTGTATGGATGTCAACAACAGAGTATTACAAGCGAAACTTGCATTGGATGAGATTGAAGGTCGAAAATTAATGTCTGAAACTTAATTCAACTTGTGATCAGGAGAAATGTTAAAGATTGGTTTTAATCATAAATATGAAGGAGAAACTAAAAATTCCACATGAGTTGAATTTGCCAAAAACTGAACTGAAATTGACTAGAACAGGAATTGTCGTTTTTATATGTACAGTTTGTAATGATTCTGGGTTTTGCAGTCTAGAGCTGCGTCAGTTTCCACCTTGAGTTTTGATCCCTCTATGCCTTTAATATATACATAATTAAAATAGATAAATCTATTGTCGTTTTGTCATTTGTTAAATTGCATTTTTGAATGGATTCAATGTCTTCAAAATTCCATTGAGCACTTGGATTGTATAGACTATAGAGCCAAAACTTGCAATTCCAACAAATTTTTACTAGATTTTAGACAAAATTGAAAGAAGATAAAATAGAAAAGGGGCTAAATGTAGAAAAGTGAACCTAGTTGAAATGTTTTAACCACCAACATAGATCCATTTTAACTCCAAATCTATAGAGAGCCCATATGAATCAAATCTCTCAAGGTGCAAACATTTCCTCAACTTAAAAAGATATTTGCATGTTGAGATCTATTAATTGTGAAGATGAAAACGCCTTTTTAAGTGCAAAATATTTCAATG
>APFE030062108.1:2383-23909 GCA_000404065.3 Pinus taeda | reverse complement strand
CTCTCTCATGTTAAAAAGTTCTAATTACTTGAAATTCAAATCTTTTATTTAGCACGGACATTGAAATATTTATTTGTGATTGGCTTTCTCTACATTAAAAAAGCCCCTTCATATTAGCAAGTAGAAAACATATAACTCATTTTTTTTTCTCTTTTAAAAAAAATTGATTAAAAAATATGGTATCTAATATAGACATTAAAATATTTATATATGGCTAATACTAATTTTTTTTGTTAGTAATATATTTTTATTTCAAATATTACATGTCAACTAAAGATACATACAATCAATTACACATCACATATTATTAATACTATAATTTTTACATACAATCTATAAACTCTATATTAAGTAGTGAGAGAATTATATATTTCCTCTCTCATGTTAAAAGGTATATTATTTTTTTAATACATTCAATTATTTTTATTTCTCTATATAAAATTAATAAAAATGAAAATGAAAATGAAATATCTTATTTATTGATGAAACCAATTTTTTAATTTTATATTATTTAAATTTACTTATATAAATATTATTTTACTAATTTTAAATGTAAAATTTGTGAATTTATTTACTTCAATTTATATATATATATATATATATATATATATATATAATATATATATATATAAAAATATATATATATATATATATAAATCAATATAAAAATACAATAGACATTAAAATACTTTATCATGAATCAACATTGCAACATATTAAAATATTGAATTTGTATAATATAATATATTTAAATACAATCAATATTCATTTGGCTCTCATATTAAAAATATCTTTTTATCAACACATTTATTTTAAATGTTAATATTAATTTTATATTCTTATTAAAAAAAATAATTTTCTTTTCTTTCATTTTTTTTCAAATATTATAAATATTTTATATATATAATTAATAATAGAATTTTATCTCTTCACTATATTTCTTTTTATATTTTACTATATAATTAATATTAAAATTTATCTCTCCCTATATCTCTTTTATATTAAATATAATATCTTTTACTAGTCCTTTAACCCTACTAAACTAGAACATTATAATGAATGATAAGTAACACAACTATATATGAGATCATGCGAGATCCCATGGTTGCGAATCCCATGATAAATCTTCCAAGGGCAGTAAATAGACGGAGACCTTCTCATGAAGATACAAACTAGTCTTTCACATCAAACTTAAACTTAATTTCAACGATCGTGTAATCAAATAATTTCCGACTAAAATGTTTATTCATTAGTGGTTGTTTTTTTCACTAAATCTTATTACTTTAATTTTAATTTAATATATTTAAATTTTGCGATAGCATAGATATTATTTTAAGTATTTTATTAGGAGGTTTAGAATTTTAAATTTAATTATAATATTTATTAGTATATAGTAAGTATTTTTTTTTATAAAATTTTAGAATATTTTTTAGTATATTCACACAATAGAAGATTAAGATTTATTTTCAAAAAAAAATGGGTTTTTTAATTAAATTGATTAAATGAAAGAAATGAGTGGTTTTATCTTATGTGTTTTAGGGGTAGCAAGATAGGGAAGTATTCTTTCAAATCATAAAAGAATACTAGAAATTAAGTACGCTTGTGGGCTTGACCATAAATCATACAACCTTGTGAAGTTGTATGGGTTGTATTGTGGCCTTTAGATAGCCAAGAATCATACTCTCTTATTACCATCAAACACTTCCTTAAAAATCGAATCTCACGAATAATCAAATCTCCATCGTTAGTTGCAAAATTAGAACATATTGAAGGCATTCTCATCTAAATCTTATTTCAACATCCTCAAAACATATTGAAGGCATTCTCAGCTCAATCTTATTTCCACATCCTCAGAGGGCAGAACAAAGAACAAAACACACAAACAAATGGGGCTTGTCAGCTAGAAGTACGGAAATGGGAAATGAGTGGCTCATTAAGATGGAGAATTACCCATGAAGGAAAATGACACATATATTAGACCCTCCCTTCCTAAAAGGTTGACCCAAAAAAAAACAAGGCTCAAATTCACACAAACCATAATACTCCTCCCTCAATTCTTACAATACTTCGCATATCTCTCCTAAATAATAGCACGCCCATTAGCTGGGACCAAATTCGTGTCATGCATCATGAGGTGGATGTAATTCGATAGTATGGTCATATACCAGCTAATGTAATGCAAGAATCAAGCACGACTTCGATCTCCTCCCACACCTTGGCCTCAATTATAATGGTGTTCAAATAGATCAAATTCAAGACAAGGAGGAAAAATAGACATCCTGAAGTGTGGGAAATTCCATGAACATGTGAGGCATTCATGGATGAAAAGGATGGGTGGTATTGGCCCCAGTCAAATCAAAATTTTGAGAACGAGAGAATCAGGGATAAATCAACTAGTTTGGAGAGCATCCATGACAATTTCGCTAGTGTATGTGAGCATTTCCCTTGGTCTGGTATCTTATGGTTTCTTGGTTGGTCTGTTTTCACTAGGCTAGATGCTCTCGGTCCCTCCAGGTTTGAAGGTTTAGAGCTTGAGAGTGTAAATATATCATACTGTAGCATTGCAAGGTCAAAATTTCAATTTGGTCATAGAATCTACCTCATAGGCAGTAAGAACAGAAGTCATTAATTTCTTAGGATAACATTTTAGAGTATTTATTAATTTCTCTCTCTCGAGTAAATTGAAAGAATTGCATAAAAAGGGTACATTATTATCGTTAGTGTATGCTCTCTAATAGCTGTCATCTTGGTGGGTCAACTACACGTCATTGGATTTCTTTAGTTGACCTTGCAGCCACTCCAGGCATGACATAATTGCATCCCAATTGCGAGATATCTAGGCCTCCTCTATGCTCAATCTCCCTTTCTCTATATCTCTCAGCATAGCCAACTTTATCATGTTACCGCTCTTCTATTTTCTTGGGAGACATGGCGAATCAGGATGCACCTCCCTCAGGCCTTAGGGGGGCATGTCATTGCCTGCTTTCCCCTCACCCTCCAATGGACGATAATGAGGAGCTCAATGAAGTCAAGAAATAGGTCAGCCAACATTATGAGCAAATTCTCTTCCTCTATGAAGAATTATAGAAGCAAAAGAAAATATAAATAAGTTAGAAGAAGAAATGGACTAGTTCCAACGCCAATTCGTTGATCTGCAAGTCTAGAGAAATGTGGATGTCGAACACAACACCACTCGTACTGCGTCAGATGGACCTTCCGACAAAATGTCCACCAACCCACCAAGTTAATCCATGACTAATGTGTCCTCGTTTGTGGCTAGTTTTGTAGAATTTACGGCTACAACAATTTTTGTTTCATGTATGAACATAGTATGCAAGTAGAAGTAACTTTTTAATCTCCATCAAAGATGTATTCTAAAGACATATCATCTCTATAATTATTTCTTAGTTTTTTTGGTTAAACTCCAAGGGTAGATTTAATGAAAAACTTAGTCATTTTTTTTTAAATGATTAAGTGACAAATATCATATGAGTGAGTATCATATATAAAATGGCATGCGGTATTGATAAGTCATGGTATTGATCCATGATATTGTAAAAAAACCTATTTCGCAATGGTAAAGTGGGATGAATCTCCGCTATTAAGATTCTTATAACATACTTGCTTATATATATGTTTAACTTATTATATTATATTATATTATAATTAATTTTAATAATAAAAATAATTTAAAATAAAAATTATACTTTAGTTAACTTTTATGATTTTTAAAATTTTAACAATGTGACATGTATTATAAAATATTTTTAATTGATTAATACAAATGAAGTTTAGCAAAATTATTTAATTTATATAAATTAAATTAGTATAATAATTTATAATCTGAATTTGTGATATATTTTTTAATCTAAACATATTTATTAATTTTACATCATACTAAACTCACTACCATTCTTCATTAGAGTATTAGTGTTAGATAGTTAATTCTTGGGATTAAGGTTAGGTTAGTTTGGGTAGTTATTGAAGTCCAAGAACACATGTGAACTAATTTAATTGTTTCATGTATGTATTAATATGTACACATTGTACATCATTGTTTGAGATCATATAATATACATTTGAGTTGGTTTCAAATTCATTTGTTTTACAGTAGTATCAAAAGTAGGTAGTTCATCCTCCTGTTGATTGAATTGTGCCAATAGTTTTGTGACCATTCATGACCACCGTTTTACATCTATCAATCCAAGGATTTTTTGCATTGCATGATAAGTAGACACTGTGTGAAAGAGGCAGAGGGGTTCAAGTTGTTTAAATCATTTCATTAAAAGAGGAGGCAATTTCGATAGTTAAACAAAGATTAACAGTTTCGATAGCGACCCGTGAACGCAACCAGATAAATTTAGATCGAGTTGAGCCATCAGTCTGATAGCTTTATTAAGATTTGTAAAGAACCATGATAGGCTGAGGGTGTCACTTGTTAGAGCTATGCACTGTATGAGGTAGAGAATATTGGTAGCTAACCTTGATCATAATGTTTCCTGGAAAACACTGAGGCCTTGACTGAGCAGCATTATTCCTTGATCATAATGTTTCCTGGAAAACACTGAGGCCTTGACTGAGCAGCATTATTCCTTAATGGCGCAAACATTTTAGATCAAAATTTGCTTACAACAAAGACCAAGCTTGCTTTATTAGACTTGAGTTTGGTAACTTTTCTGTTAACATTATCCTTGTTTCAATTATTGTTTATTTGTAATTATCTTTCAAAGACAAGGAGATTTGTATGCCAAGCAAATTTTTGTTCTTTCTATGCGGCGAGATTTTACCACCAGAATACTGGAACTCCAGAACTCTACTGTTTTCTTGTTGTTCATATGACGAGGAGATTTCTAGTCGTTTTTCTTGCTCTCACTATCCGCGCTAGCACTCCTTAGGCGTCCATGTCACATTGCAGTTGCAATTAAGTAATTTACGATTGGGAGAATAACCTTATGGACCATTTAGTATATGATAATAATAATGACTGCAGTTTGGCATGATGTTGTTCCATCGATCCCAGGACATTACGTCTTTCTTCCTTGAAGATTCACCAAATCCGCAGTAAAAATGCAGTAAGGGTATTTGCGATATTTGAACAGGCTTCATTGTGAAATGAAAATTGCTAGTTTGCTGATTGAAAGAATATGTATGCCTCTGACCGGTCACAAAACTATTTAGATCGAGTTGAGCCATGAGTTCGGTAGCTTTATTGAGATTTGTAAAGAACCATGATAGGCTGAGGGTGTCACTTGTTAGAGCTATGCACTGTATGAGGTAGAGAATAGTGGTAGCCGACCTTGATCATAATGTTTCCTGGAAAACACCAAGGCCTTGACAGAGGAGCATTATTCCTTACTGGCACAAACATTTTAGATCAAAATTTGCTTAAAACAAAGACTAAGCTTGCTTTATTAGACTTGAGTTTCTTAAATTTTGTGTTAACATTATCCTTGTTTCAATTAGAGTTTATTTGTAATTATCTTTCAAAGACAATGAGCTTTCTATGCCAAGCAAATTTGTGTTCTTTCTGTGTGGTAAGATTTTTCCACCAGAATACTGGAACTCCAAAACTCTATTGTTTTCTTGTTGTTTGTATGAGGAGGAGATTTCTAGTTGTTTTTCTTGCTCTCACTATTCGCGCTAGCACTCCTGAGGCGTCCATGTCACATTGTAGTTACAATTAATTAATATACGATTGGGAGAATCACATTATGGACCATTTAGTATATGATAATAATAATGACTGTAGTTTGGCATGATGTTGTTCCATCGATCCCAGGACATTGCGTCTTTATGTCTTAAAGATTCACCAAATCCACAGTAAAAATGCAGTAAGGGTATGTGCGATATTTGAACAAGCTTCATTGTGAAATGAAAATAACTAGTTTGCTGATTAAAAGAATAGGTATGCCTCTGACGAAGTTTTCATATGTTTCTGTAGAAGTCTTACAACAACAACTATTATAAATGTGATATGAATGTGCACAATCACAGAGAATATTTAGCTAAATTTATCACAAAATTCTATAAAAGCATAGACCAAAAACCCCAAACATAGAGAGTTTCTTTTCTTTTTCGGGAGAGGGATTGAGATGCAGGTGGAAGGATTTTTTTCTGAGTGAAATTCATTGTAGCCACTTCGTGTGTTTTATTTCGTGAGCTATACATAAATATCAGCGCATACATTGAAGTTAAATATTTCCTACACCTTTCTGTCATTCTGGATCCAAGCATTAGCTGAAGTTTCCTACATATTTCTATCATTGTGGATCCCAACATTAGTTAAAGTTTTATTAAAAACAAATATTATTTTCAAAATCGTGTTTTCATAATTACATAAATGCAAGATTCGAGGCAGAGGATACTACCACATTCAATTAAGGAAACAACGACGAGATGTCTGATCAAACATAGAACATAGATGCATCCTCTTTGATGTTGGAGAGTAGATGACTGTGGACAAATTTTAGTTTCTAGGGCTAGTCTAATGGGCCTCAAAGAAATAAGAAAAAATGTAGTTGAACGAGCGGATTGCATTTGAAACTTCATGGAACCTCAAAACCTGCACCTTCTTCATTCATTGTCGTAATATAGATGATGCAAAAGAGAAAAAACACATGTACATAATTGTTTTTAATTATTTAAATCCAAATAAATTTGAAAAAGTTGAATAGATCAGTATGTTTTATCGGTCTAAGAGTTATTGATTACGTATAAGAAATATTTTTAAATGGTTTGATTATTTATGGCCAGAGAATTAGAGTATTTGAGAGGCATAAATGTATGGTGTAATTGAATCGATGTTACCCCAGCTTGTATAGTTATATGGTATATTAAAGTTCACAAGTTGAAATATTTGCGTTGAATAATTTCTTTACAAAACAAAAAGGGAAGTTAATTTTGAATGGTGTGATACTCACTAGGGTGGTTGTTTGCCATATGGCATTTTGTTTGCAGCAATCTGGTAATTTTTTTGTTGAAATTATTGTGTTGTAAGTAAATGCATTTTCGGTTGAACCTGACACCTAATTAAATCATTGTGAATTCATTCGTATTGGGTGCATTTTCGGTGGTAGCCAACACCCCTCTTTTCAAAGTTGATTGTTGGATAAAATGGTCAAACTCGATGATTTTCTATAGTTAATGAATAATTTAATGTTGTCTAATATGTCCAAGTCAACAACGACATGCTCTCTGACATCCAATCATGTTTGCAAAATTCTAAAAGTACAATTGAATTATTGGAGCTCGAATCCCAATTTTAGCAAGATGAACTAAATGAATTACGAAAGAAGAATTTTGAACCTGTTCTTTTTTAGAACAACAGCTTCTTTGAGCCTAGTCAGAGTAATGAAGTGATCTCAAAAGAGAATTTGGATGCAACAGAAAGTAATGTTCAAGCAAGCAAGAGTGATTTGCATACTAATGTGAATTACATCGTTCCTAGAATTGTTATAATATCGTGGGAAGATATTACTTATAATAAACACAGAATTAGTTTGAGATATAATTTCCTGAATGTATCTTTTCACATTTTAGATTTTGCTAAGCCTATACAATTAAGAAGTGTTATATTTTTGGATGGTGTTGTCTGAGAACAAGTCGATAGATGCGAATTGTGTAAAAGAGTTGGACATGTGAAATATCAATGTTTCGATCTTCACCCGTGTGAGCATTATGAAAAGAAAAATCATCATACAAATAGATGTTCGAGAAATAAGACTACTGCAAGAGATAAGCTAAATTTTGAATGGATTGCTTCTTAGGATTAGATGAAAACAACCAAGAAGATTTATAGGTCATACCGAAGGAGATTTTCTAGAGTAGTGACCAAATTTTCAGTGATGAAGAATAGTTCTCATCTTGTATCCAACAAGGGAAAAATTGTCGATGGTCTGCTACAGATTCAAGTTCAAGATGTCAAGGGAGCCTAAGTCAGAGTTGAGATGATTGATTTGATTGAGCACTTCCATATTCGGAATTGTTTGAAAGACTATAGTGATAGTTCCATAGTTTGTGGCCACCTTAAAACCATATTTTTTGTTGTTCTGAGAAGTGCTATGAAGAATCCAAAGTTGGTGTTGGTTGAGACCTTGAGTTCTCCCATATTGATTTGTTCTCATCCTTAGAAACCATTTCTTGAGAGTCATTCAACTCTTGGCTGAGATGCGTTTTTGAATTTTGAGTTATCATTCTTCGACTTTGCTACATCCCTTAAGATTAAGGGGGGAAAGTTACATAGCTAATCATTGAGATTAAGTTTGGGTCAGTTTGGGTAGTTATTTAAGCCCAAAACCACGTGAGAACTAATTTAATTGTTTCATGTATGTATTTATATATACACATTGTACATCATTATTTCATGTATGTATTAATATATACACATTGTACATCATTGTTTCATGTATGTATTAATATATACACATTGTACATTACTCATATTTAACTCATTACCACTATTCATTAAAATATTAATTACAACTCCATAATGTAATTGTTTAATTTAATCATTTTTCACCAACCATGTATATTTCTTTCTGCCAAATAGTAAGCTCTTTATAATCATTCTTATTATAATGCGACCAACCATGTAGACTGTTTTTTTGTCCAATCATGTTAATTACTTTTTCCCAAATAGTAAACTCATACTTTCATTTTAATATAACTTGCTCGACAAGTTTGAATAACCCCCAATATTTTTGTCACAATTATTTTTTATCCTAACCCCATTTTGGATTTTTTATTTAAATCACACATTTGTTGACATTTTACAAAAATCAATAATTTTCGAAAGCATGCCCTATCTTTTATTAAATTTCTAAGTGTTTTTTCGGACTTTCATAATGATATATTTATTTTAATTTTGTTGTTGTTTTTTTTTTTAAATTTGATTTAAATAAATACACATTCATTTATCTTAATTAAGGATTCATTTATGTTAATTAAAGATAGTAAGTTTAGAGAGGGATCAAATTTTTTGATCTGTAAATTATTTTTGAGTGCAAAATTTGAAAAATGATTTACAAAATTTAACATTAGACCTATCCTTCTTAATGTTTGATATTTTCTCTACACACACCATGTGTAATTTTTCATTGTTTAAATTGTGATTTTGAATGCATAAATAGATTCAACACCTTGAACTGCACACTTTAAATTTAGAATTACAACAAATCTCTGTTAGATTTTAGACAAAACCAACTCAAATATATTTGAAGGAGAAAATGGTAAAATAATGAAGCTACTTAAAAAATTCTAACCATAACAATTTATTTTTTCAATTTACCTTATGTAATATGTGCATAATTTATTTTTCAACTATATAATATATACATCTTTGATATTAAAATATTTTACATAGAATGAGGATTGAAATATTTTATTCATTGATCACCTTATCTACATTAAAATTTGTGTGTGTTTTTTTGAAATTAATATATTTTAAAATACATATAAATATTACTTAACCTTGCATATTGAAGTTTTTTTTTTAATTACTTTTTTCAATAGTTATACACATTCTTCACATTCAAAAGTGACAATAGAAGATCTTCATATGATGAAGAGTGAAACTAAAATATTTTTACAAATGAAAGTAAAATTATTGATATTTTATAATACTTTTAATTAAAACTCGCCAAATATTTATATTCTTTTTTAGTTTTTATTATAACCAACATTATTTTTAATTAAAAAAATAACATTCTATTTCATACAAGAACTAAAATAAACTCTTAATACGATTAATAATAAATTTAATTTTATAACTAATTAACTTTACATTATAAAAAAAATTAATAAATTATTTATCATTTAGCAAAATACATATTAAACCATAAAAAATTTACAATATCTTAAAAAACAACATTATCACATTGCAAATGCTTGTTGCGACTCTCAAAAATAACCTAAAACTTAACCACTACTCTCATTATGCGTCTTCTATATATATAGGCATCCTCCTCTTCCATGTGAGGAAAGAATCATATTATCATATTCACAACCAATAAGATACAACACACTTTACACGCCATAGAATAACAAAATTTTAGACATTAGAATAGGTTTCCTCCTATCCAGTCTGTGCCGAAGGAAAAGATACAACACACTTTACACGTACGACATAGAAGAACCTTGTAATCCCTTCATATCGCACGAAATAGTTATATGAGTATGAGTATGACATAATTAATAGTTATATATCAATTTTTATATTTATCATTTATCATTTCAATGTAATTTTTTTTGTAGGCAAAGGTGGTGCTTCTCATTTTCTATTAACATATCAGAAGATTACATCAAAATTAGTGGACCATCTACCCCCCCACTAGGGGAAACCGAGTAGGGAGTCCACCTAAAGTTTTTAACACCATACCAAAAAAAGAAGTCCCGCAGTCTCTTTTTCCTAGCTAAATAGACATTACAGTCCTTCCCTGGTCTAATTCTACTGTTATGCATATATAGACTGTCCATTAGAAAAAGAGGGAAGCTGACTGAATTATCTAAATATCGCAAAATCATCAGAAGGTAGAGAAGAACTAAGACTACTCAACTGCATTAGCAAAGATTGGAGAGTCCTCCTTGAAGTTCCTCTGCTGGCTGGTCTTGAGCAATTACTGAATCTCTTCAAGCTGCTTCCCTTGCATCTCCATGGAGATTTGCAGGATGCGGAGTTCATGCCTCAAGTTAGGAACACCCTCAGCCATCTCAGCCATTTCAGAGGCCACCTGCTCCAAAGCTTTGGCTAGCAACCGTTTCATTACCCAATAAATATGAAGGGATTGTTTGAAAAGAGACATCCTTCCTCTTGTATTACCAGGGTCATGGAATAGTAGCTCCCAATCTTCCATTTTCGACTCTGATTGAGCCTGAATAGCTTCTTCTTCCATATTCTGGATGATGCGCCTGATTTTCGGGTTGGTGTTCAGAACGTAAGCACGTTCTACCCGCTGAATTTTGTGGTCAAAGGTTTGTCTGGCCTTCCTGCCAGGACGACGGCTCGACTTAGGGATCTCTTCCCTACTGCCCCGGGCTTTACTGGCCGCGTTTTTCTGACCACGGCTAGGAGCAGTCTCGCTGACACCTTGGCGGATCCTCCTTCGACGCCCGTGTGTAGGAACTCGTTTGCCGCGCCGGCTCCGCTGGCTAACACCCAGGGCATATCGTTCCCACTCTTCAACGTTCATACTCGGGTCGCTGCTCCCACCCTCATCTGAAGTATTTGGGATCTCAAAGACATCGTCCAGGACCTCTTCTTTCGCAACCCCTTTTCCTTTTCTATCAGCCACCTTGGTCCGCGCAGCTTCCATTTCCTCTGCAATCCGAGCCTTCTTTCTTGTTTCCATAACTCCTTTCACCAAATGCCGATTAAAAGTAATGCGGGAGGCCCTCAGACAACCAGTGACGCCTTTCGCGTGGCTGAAACTAGTTGTAATACTCTGAGGGTGGGTGATTTGCATTCAGGTTTTTATAGAATCCCGGAGCCTGCTCCTACTATCCATCCGTC
Source organism: Pinus taeda (assembly GCA_000404065.3). Classification (NCBI taxonomy): domain Eukaryota; kingdom Viridiplantae; phylum Streptophyta; class Pinopsida; order Pinales; family Pinaceae; genus Pinus; species Pinus taeda. Next base: position 12,403 of record APFE030062108.1, on the reverse strand, counting down.
TTTCTGAATCCTGCCATCTGTTCCCGCAAGCATGGCAATTCCTATGAACCATCCTGTTTGATTTATTACTATTTACAGCCTCTGACATGTACTCGCCATTTCCATGCCAATTCAAATCTGCCATTGGGTTGATGTAAGGCGAAGAATTCCCCTCAGATTGCATACCTTCTCGATGTGATCTCCCATGTCGATCACCGATCTCTTCACCCAGGCCTCTCTGACGCTCCTTAACCGCTTGTCCTAAATTCTGTCCTTCCCCAGAGCTCCGTACGAGTGGAGTCATTCGCATGGAGATCTTAATCATAAAGAGTCTACGTGGGCTGGACTCTCCACGTCCCTCTGGTGCTCCAGCTCATCGCTCTCCACCTCTCTACCGGTGGCTTGGTCATGATCCGCCTTGATGATGGCTGCCAGGTCTAACCATTCCTGATGCCCGCAAACCGCTCTCCATTGGACATCCACCGAGCTGCCGCGACCTCTACATCCCTAGTTCGCCAGGAAGTCGGCCGCCTGGTTCCCTTTCCACCTCACATGGTTTATTACCTTATACTCAATGCGATGCAGGAGATCTGCAATTTCCTGGACTATTCCGGAAGTTCGCCAACTACTCGTGACTTTTTCCCAATTCCGGCCATTGCAGAGCGTTTTCAGCATCTCCACCGCGATCTGAGAGTCCCCTGTGATTTCGAGGTTGGAGTATCCATTTCTGACCGCAATTCGTAAGCCTTGATGCAGAGCCCAAAACTCTGCCTCATTATTTGTCATCTCCCCCGCCCACTCAGCAAAAATCCATCTTACCTGATTACTGTTGTCCCTGAAAATACTGCCAAAGCCAGCTTCGCCTGGGTTCCCCTTAAAGGCCCCATCGAAATTCAATTTGATGAAATTTTCTTTGGGGTAGCAGAATTTATCCGGGCTTTTGGACCTCATCTCATGGTTGGGATTCTGTTTATGAAAAACCATTTCGAATTTTAAATTTAATCTGTTCAGGATTTCTTCCTCCATCGGGTTGGCCCTCCAATCTTCCCCAACCCATTTATTCACCAAGATTGTTTCTCGCAGAAGCTCAATTGCTTTTCCCCAAATGACTTCCGGCTCCATTGCTGAGTTCTGGAATATCCTGCAATTCCTCTCCTTCCAGATCATCCAGAGGATAAATCCGGAGATGAGGTCCCAAGCTCTCCTGACTACTTTACATTGAAAGACTTCCTTATTCCATTGGAAAACCACGTCATTGAATTCACGGGGGCCATTTTCAGGTTTACCAAAAGATATTTTGGTGTTTATCCACAGGGTCTTGGCAAAGGGACAATTTATTAGCAGATGATTTCTGGTTTCCCCCTCCGAATTACACAGACAACATATCGATGGGCCAATAAAACCTTTCTTTTGGATCCGATCCCAAGTGAGGATTTTGTTTTGATGCCAGCCAGATAAATATGGAGACTTTCGGCCACCAATTCCTTTCCCAAACTATTCTCCAGTCAGGGTTCTCTTCGTTTCCAGATTGCACTGAGGTTAGGAAATAGGCCTCCTTAGTAGTGAACGAGCCTTTCATAGAATTCCCCCAACAGAGAATATCTCTGCCATTGCGGGCTTTAATCTTTCTTGACTCAACCTCCTTCCTGAAGGCTGCTTTGTGGTCCGAGCTGAACTCTCCATCCCACTCCGTCAGATCCACCCATGTTCTCCAACTTTCTTCTGGGTTATTAACTTTCCAATAGTCCCTGACAAGAGATCTATCTCTTCCAATTATGTCGCGGACCTGTTGGAGACCCTGAATAGAGCTTAGTCTTTCCTTCTGATGCCATTTATCCTCCCAGAATTTAGCTTCCTCGCCACCTCGAATCTCCCAGAAGGAATGTTTTTCCACCAGATCCCTATTAAGATGAGCTAGGTCCCAGACCGAAGACCCTCTGGGGGTATCCTTTCGCTTTAAGATTTCTACTGCAGACTCAGGCATATTGTATTTTCTTTCCATATAATTTTCCACAGATCATTTCCCCCCCTAATCCATCTCCACCAAAGTTTTTCTCCCAACACCTTATTGAGAGTCTCAGGGCCCCTCAACCCCAGACCTCCTTTCTCCTTTCTTTTAGTTAACTGGCACCAGGAAGCTAAGGCCCATTTTTTCTTCTGATCCGCTCCTCTCCATATAAAATTTCTAATGATCTCTCTTATCCTTGCACAAATACCTATGGGGGCTGCCATAATTGATAAAGGGTAGATAGGGATAGCTTGAAGGACAGATTTTGCCAAAACTATTCGGCCTGCTATATTTAAAGTTCTAAAGGCCCAATTTGCCACCTTATTGCTTAGCTTATCTATAATTCCTTGCCAATTTTTCATCTTTTTGGAGGAAAAGTCCAAAATGTTGCCCAGGTATTTAGTAGGAAATTCCCCCTTCCTGAAACCCAAGAGTCTTATAAGATGAGCTTTGACCTGGTCCACAGCGTTAAATATGAAGACACAAGATTTGTCCCTATTAATTTCCAGACCTGAAGCCTCCGCAAAAAGATCCAGGATTTTTCTGAGGTGTTTTACCTCTTTGACTGTTGGCTCTCCAAACAACATGATATCATCAACAAATTGCTGATGAGTTAAACACAGATTATTTCCCCAGAGCTTAAGACCTTTTATTTTGTTTTCTTCTCTTTCTTTCTTGATGAACCGACCTAAACCTTCAGCAGCTAGAATGAATAGAAAGGGAGATAAAGGATCTCCCTGACGAAGACCTCTAGAGGCAGAGAATGTTTTCGAGGGAATCCCATTAACCAGGATAGAGAAGCTTGGGGAGGAGATCAAACTATGAATCCAGTCAATCCACCTCCTACAAAAACCGAAACTATCCAGGACTTTTCCCAAATAGGTCCAGCTTAGTCAATCATACGCCTTCGACAGGTCTAATTTAATCATCATACCCTTCTGTTTCTTGACTTTTAAGGAGTGAATAACTTCTTGAGTTACCACCAGGCCATCAAGGATCTGCCTTCCTTCAACGAAACCTATTTTTTCAGCAGAAATTAACTTATCCAGCAGGGGTTTTAATCTCTTGGCCATCATAGATGTTATAATCTTATAAATAACATTACACAACGCTATGGGTCTAAAACCATTAACATCTTCCAGATTATCACCTTTAGGTATTAGAGCATAGAAAATGGAGTTAAGGGCAGGCCATACCTTCTGATTCATCCTAGATTCTTCTACCAGCTCCAAAATCTCTTTTCCTAGGAAGTGCCATCCTACCTGGAAGAAGTCAACAGTGAAGCCATCCGGGCCAGGAGCAGTTCCTTTCTTCATTGCTTTCAGAGTTTCCTCTAGCTCCTCTAAAGTGGCCGCTCTCATCAGCGCTTTGTTTTGGTCTTCAGTGACCAAACGAGGAATGGCAGAGCAAATGTCCTAGATTGCATGTATTCTATCGGCTTGGGGTTCCCTTAATATTTCCTTATGATGATCAGTAAGGACCTGTTCAATTTCAGCTTGCTCAACCACTCTATTCCCATTCTTATCTTTGATAGATAGAATCCTGTTTCTCTGTCTATGTTTGATCATAGCTTGATGAAAGAACTTAGTATTTCTTTCCCCCTCCCTTAACCATTTTATTCTCGATTTTTGTCGCCAGAGAATTTCCTCTTGCTTCTTTCTTTCTTCAAGTTTGCCAAGAATTGTCCCTTCCTTACTGATGCTTTCCTCTGTTCTGCCTTCCAAAATCATTTTTTACTAGAGAGTTTCCATTTCTTTTTCCAAATTTTGTTTGTCTTCCATAATATTGCCGAACTCCTTCTTGTTCCAGTTTTTAATTTTCTCTTTCAGCTCTTTAAGTTTTAATTGAAACATACACATTTTTCCTTTGCCCTAAATCATGCTTTGGCTCCACCATTCTTCAACTTTTTTGATAAATTCAGGGTCTCTTAGCCAGAAGGATTTAAAAAGAAAAGGTCTTTTTCCTTGGTTCACTTTGATGTCCACCTCAAGTCTGATTGGCCAATGGTCAAACTCCAAGGAAGGCATTATATTTGCTTCTATAAAAATATCCTTGTTCATGATACCTTCAGAAACAAGGAATCGATCAAGCCTGGAGGCAATTTGATTTTTACCCCCCCTCCTATTATTCCAGTTGCAAATCCCATTTATAGTCTGGATGTCTACAAGCCTGAGGTCATCTATCAGATCATTGAACTTATCCATAACGTGATCCATTTTCCTTATCCCTCCCTTCTTTTCTTCTAAAGATTTGATTAGGTTAAAATCACCACCAATTATCCAGTCAACTTCTAGATATAACCTGCGAATGATTTTCATACTATTTAGGAAGTTTTCTTTTTCACCTGGAGAAGGAGGTCCATACACCCCTGAAATGACAACCTGCTCTTTAGTTCCTACTATTCTACCAAGGCCAGTAAGGATTCTGCTCATACTAGTCCAGCTATCTAAAATGATATCATTCAGGTTCCACAAAACTGCAATACCCCCTGCAGACCCAATGGCATCTTGTCCCATAACTTCATAATGCATTTTATTCTTGTCCATGAATTCTTCAATCTGTTGAACTGAAACTTTTTTCTCCTGTAGAATCATAACGCTAGGCTTTTCTTTTTTCAATTTTTCTTTCAAATACCTCTGTTTACCCTTGCTATTCAGGCCTCTTATATTCCAACTGATCACAATCATTTAAAACCTTTGGAAGGAGGGGAAGAATACCTCTGACAGAGGTATCACTTTGCATGAGTTTATCAAGGTTTCTCCCACAGTCTGGATAGTTTCATTCATCGGCTTCCGGCCTCGTTTCCTACTGCTTTTGCCAGAGCCATCCATTCCCGTCTGTCCGATCCCTTGGTCAGGTCCTATCATTATCTGCTTGTCTACGTTCTGTCCTTTTTTTTCCTTATATTTCTGAAATACTTCCTTGTACAGTTGTTTCTGTTTCTCAGGTATGAATCTGCTATCTAGATATTTCCATTCTTGGATTAACTGTTTCATGATTCTTTCTTCCTCAATCTCACCTTCAACTTGATTTCCCACCTCCATCGGGGATTGTATTACAGATTCCTCCACCTTTCCTTCCGATTGTTCTTCAGAACTTCGTCCTAGGTTTACTTCCTTCCCTTTACTTTCGCCTGTAATATCCATTGGGGAATTCCCAGGATCTTCATCATCTTCCAGATTAACTTCATACTCTTCATTTTCATTCTAGAGAGCCTGAAACTTATTTTGGCTTATTGCAATACCAGATTTTCCTTGAGGTTGGGATTTAGTTTTTTCTTGACTTTGTCTCTTCCTTCTTGTGACCTGTTGAAAACCTTTATCAGTCTCCTCCAGTTTTCCTGTATTTCTCTGATGTTCCTCCTGATTTCTTTTCAAATCATCCTCCTTGTTTAATGGGCATTGTCTATACAGATGACCATATTGATGACATTTGCGGAATCTAAAAGGGATGTGTTCATAATCTACTGGTTGTTGCTACACTTCGTCATGATACTCTACCTCAACATGATCTGGGAGGGGTTCGGCTAGATTCATGTATACACAGATCCTTGCATATGATTTATATTTACCTTGTCGGGTAGCTTTTGCAGCTTTAACAAAGCTTCCAATTGAGTTCCCTATCCCTTCCAAAATTTCAGGATCCCAGAATTCATCAGGGAGCCCAAACAGCCTGACCCAGATTGGGGCTTCCAGCAGCTTTTCTTTTTCTGGGTTATATCTCTCCTCCCAATATTTCATGAATAAGCCTGCATTATTCATGAAATACGGTCCTTCTTCAAAGACCATGTTTCTATCTTCCAGATTCGTGAAAATGGATGTGAAAAACCCTTGAGCTCCCAGCTTCAGGTCTATGTGACCCTTCGGTTTCCACCTTTGTTCAATCCATCTGTATAGCTCTTTCTCTGGAGGCCAATATCCTATGAATTTGCAGATCAGGGCATGATCTTTCATGTAGCTGTTATATTCCTCCAGCTTGTTATTGGGGATAACATATCTTGCTCGTTTTTGGGCTCGTGGTAGGCATTTTCCTTTCATCCTTTTCTGCCACAGATTGCCCATGACAGGGGCATAGTTTTCCTGTTGATTCTGTTGTATTCCACTCGCACTATTCTCCCCCGTTACTACATTCGTGAAGGAGGGGATCTCTCCCCTCCCCGTAGGGTTTTCCATTCCCTCTCAGTTCTTGTCCCTTAGGATCTACTCCTGACAAAACTGAGAAAACAACTGCTTACCTGACAAACTGAAGCCCCGCTGTCATACACTCCGCCCCGACCTGACCGTTGTAGCAAAGCCTCCCGCATTCGTCGCTGGCCCGTTCCGTCAACTGCACATCTGCAAACCCTAGCAGTTCGCCGCTCCGTGGTGCATAACCAACCTTTTTAATATTTATTAAAAATAATCATCATTTCAATGTAATTTAATTAGATTGCAAATTATAAAATATTTTAAAAAACTGATAAATAAATATATTTAATTGTTTACTGTATTTATGTTAATCAAATTCTTTAAATTGAAAATTAAAATATCCATAAAATATCACGTAAATATTAAGCAAATTTTACTTTTCTTTTCATACAAACAAACCTACCAGTTTAATCTATTGCTCTGTCTCCCTTAGATCCAGCTCCATAAATCTACATTTATTAATACTCCTCCTTTTCTTCATTTACCTTTAGATCTTCAACATTGTTTTTTTTTGTAAGCTAAGGAAATTCTATTATCTACAGAAAACTGAAAAATACATGCTAAGGAACCTCAATCCGCCCATATGGGAAACTGGATCTGTTGGTTCCTCTTCATCAAGAATTCGGTACGGTTTTTCTTTTTTCATACTGTCAGAAAAAACTTACAAGACATTAAACCTTCCTGATCAGATTGTTTTCAGAGACTGTTTTTCTAAGATCTACTCAAAGACCTATCTTCACTATTGATTGTTTTACCATGTAATCAAATTCCCTAAACAGATCTGAAGCAACAAAAATAAAAAAGAGAGAGTTAACTAGCCTCTCAAGTCTCCGTGCTTCCCTTTTTGGTTTCATTATTGTCCTTGGCTTTTACCAATTCCTTCACCATCTCATGTATCTCCTTGATCTCCTCATTATGTTGACGTATTATAACTTCGACATTAGCCATTTCCTTTCTTGCTGCCATCAAATCCTGGGCCATCTCCACCATTTCTGCAGCGACCTGTTCCATTGCCTTGGCCAAAAGGTGCTTCAGAACCCAGTAAGTGTGGAGAGCTCGATGGTATAGGGTTAGTCTGCCTCTAGTATTGCCTGGATCTGGCATCTGAGATTTCCACTCATCCGTCTCAGGGTTTGACGGTTCTTCTAGGACCTTGTTTCACATGACATCTATGATTTTTCAAATGTCTTCATTTGTTTCTTGATTGTAAGCTTGCTCTGCCTCATGAACCGTCCTACGGATAGATTTCCTCCCCCTTTTTTGTTTTTCCCGTGGCTGATTTCTCTCCTCTCCATTGTTTTCTTGCCGAGGTCGGTCCTTACCTCTTCGTCCGCGTCCTCTCCTTCTTCCGTCTATTCTGCCTCGTTTAACATTTTTACTACTCTGTCCTATTTCAGAAGTCCCCATTAGGAAACCCTCATCCTGGTTAATCTCCTTGTCTTCTGAGCTTTCGACCTCAATTTTGATTCTGCTCCAATCGAATTGGTTGTCTTTGTAATCTTTCCGCTCTGATTGAACTTCTTTATCCCAACTCACTGCCATCTTGACTCGCTTAGGTCGTTGGTTTTTATTCCTCTGCCAGGTCTCTCCTTTCCTTGCCACCTTCTTCAACGTCTTGTTGTCCGTCATCCTTCTCTTGTTCCGCCTTATAGTTTTATCGCCCCCTTTCTGTTTATGATGGATTTGTTCTCCACTTCCTTTCTCCCGTATTACTTGCATGATACTCTCTGCGGTGTTTCTCGAGTTTTGATTTGAATTCCGTACCTGCTACTCTGCATTATCATTAATTACTATGGTCAGGGAAGTGTGTCTGCCGTCCTTCTGTCCTATCTTTGTTGCCGAATGCTCCTGCCTTGTCATCCCGCTTCGGAGCTCCACGGTTTTTTGATTGCAATTATATTGTTTCATCGGAATCGCTTTCTATGAGTTGTCTTAAACTTTCCCATCTTGTCATCACCATTTGGTTTGTCCAACTATCATCCACTTTCCCTATTAATTCCTTGCTTCCCCAATTGGCCAAGAAATCAGCAGGTTTATTCCCTTCTCGCTTAACGTGAGAGGTGGTTTTGTATTCTATACCTTTCAGTGTTTCTTCAATATCTTGGACCAGGCTCGCCGTTCTCCAGCTTTTGTCTACCTGCTCCCACTATTTCCCTTGTATTAGTTTTTTAATGGTGCTTATAACCAGGGCTGGGTCGCCTTCGATCTCTACCTTTCTATATCCATTTCTTATCACAATTTTGAGGCCCTGATAATCCGCCATGAATTCTGCTTCATTATTACTCATAGTTCCTCCATGTTATGCATAAATCCATTCTATATTTCCTTGACTGTCTCTAAAATTCCTCTGTATCCTGCTGGACCTGGATTCCCCTTTGCCGCTACGTCGAAGTTGAGCTTGATAAACCATTCCTGGGGCCTTCAGAAGACCGCATGACTTTGGGTAATAATAGGTTGTTGTTGCTTTGTTTTTTGTTGAAATACCATCCCTTGTTCTAAGTTCAACCTTCTTAGGATTTATGCTTCTTCTTCAGAGGTTTTCCAATCTTCCTCTGTCCATACTTCTGCAAGAATTAATTCTCTGATTTGTCTCAGGGTCCTTTGCCAAACTTCTTCCGGATTTGATATTTTCTTTTGGAAAATTCTTCCATTTCTATCCTTCCAAATATTCCACACATTGAATCCTGCCACCATGTTCCAGGCTCTTCTTACCACCGAGCTTTTAAATTTTCCTTCTCCCCAATAACACAGAGTTTGTATGATATCTTGTGGATTTCATTCGATTTTTGAAAAGAGATCTCTAGTCTTATCCCATTGGTATTGAGCTGCTTTGCAACCATTTAGTAAATGTTCTTGGTCTTCTCCATCTTGGTTGCAGAGATAGCATCTTGATGGGCCTGAGAATCCTCTTTTTTGGATTTGGTCCAAGGTTAGTATACGTTTCCTTCCTACCAACCACACGAACATATTTATCTTTGGCTACCATTTATTTTTCCAGAGTTTTCTGCATTTCTGCTCCTCTTCCCTCTGATCTTGCTGGACTTTTATATTATACGCTTCCTTAATAGTGAAATTTCCTTTGGTTTCTTTTCCCCATCTCAGGATATCATTACCTCCTCTATTTTTTATTTTCTTGGATTCTAATTCCTTACTAAACAAGATTTTTTGTTCCTCCGTTGCATTCTTGTTCCAATCTTCTATTGTTTTCCATTCTCTCCATTCTTCATTTTCTATTCCTTCTGTTCAATAATCTTTGACCAAGATGAGTCCTTTGTCTATCCCTATTCTGTAAATATCCTGCATTCCCTGTAGATTCACCATTTTCTCCCTTTGTTGCCATCCTTCTTCCCAAAATCTTGTTGTCTGGCCCCCTCTGATTTCCCAAAATATATTTCCATCTACTATTTCTCTGTTTTGAGTGGCCAGATCCCATATATCTGATCCTCTTGGTATTTCTTGTTTCCTTAATATTTCTTCAGGTGTTGATGGCATATTATATTTTGCTGTCCATATTTCTTTCCAAAGGTCCTTTCCTCCTTGCATCCATCTCCATCTTAGTTTTGCTGCTAGAACTTGTTTTAGTACAGATGGGTCCCTTAGACCTAATCCGTCTTTTGTAGGTTTTAACCCCGTACAGAAATTACCTGCATACGAATTCTAAATCACAAGAAAAATAAAAATGCGAGAGCATAACACATAAAACACGTATACATAGAGATTTCCCACTAGATCCCAAAACCGGGACTACCGACTTGATTTTTCATTATGTTCCTCTCAATGTTACAATACATATTTATACATGCCGAAGCATCCAATACCATGGACCGAAAACCATCGCATCCAAAA
>APFE030062097.1:80477-123655 GCA_000404065.3 Pinus taeda | reverse complement strand
ATTATTTAACTTTAACTCCGTCATTTGTATATTTCCCGACAAAACCCCAAAATCCTTTTAAACCATAAAACCCCATATTTCCTAAGTTTTGTCTCCCTTCCACTTTATTTAAATTAACTACGCAAATTCGCATTTTCCCGATACAAAAACCTTTTAACCCACCCCCTTGGTGTGGTTAACAAACCCCTGCCATATTAAACCCCGATCCCACTATAGTTAAACCCGTGCATTATACTCTTAACCCGGACCACTTATTCATTAAATAATTACAAATTAACTATAATTATCCCCCAGGCCCCGCTAATCTCTGCCTCACTGCCCTTTCTACATCTTGACCACGCGATCGTCGTTAGATCTTTCACCCCCAGATCAGATGGCACGCATCCATATCGCGTGCTCCCAATGTCTAACCTTTACAAGCCTGAGAGCATGCGAGATTCGTGGTTTTGCTCAGGACCCTTTTGGTTACGTGGTAGCATTGGGTGAACGTGCGTGCTCTCATGAAAATATCGCCTGATGGCCAAAAGCAATGCAATGAGCCTTAATACCACCTCCCCGCTAACGCTAAAACCATCACTATTCATATTATAAAATTTCGTGCCAATTCTAGTTGTTACCCGTTAAAACCCCAAAGACCCTCGTTTTCACTCTTTTCGCTCGTTTTTTCACTAAGACATACCTTAGCCATTTACGCCACCCCTGAGCCTCTGCAACTGGATTTTACCAAGGATTACCTCCCGAACACCTTCCGTACTCTGTCCACAATTCTTCCCAATTCAAATACAACCTTCGATCACCTCCTTTCAGACCTGGATTTTATTAACGAATTGTTTTATTTTGCAGGTGATTAACATAACAAGAGCTTGGATAAACAGTTTTGATACTAGTTCCAAAACTTGTTTACTCCGAGATTCATAAGAAAATGTATTCATAAAGCTTTATTCAAAAGAAGAAGACAATTATCACAGAGCAGAAGAAATCATTCACACAAAGACAGTAAATGTTAAAACAGACAATTTACACTAAAAAAAGTTAAAACAAAGGAAGCAGATAAAACATACAGTTGAAAGACAAACAAATGAAACATATAGAAAGATTATTAATATCCCACTACCAAATTCTGATACATGTGAAAAACTAAATGATTTACTGTGGAAATACACAGTAAAAATTTTGAAATGTATAGTAAAAGTAAAAAGCACAGTAAAGGATATTGACATATCAGCAAGGTCAAAGTGTATCAGATGAAAGGTCATAAGTGAATATGACATCCAATGTGAAGACCAAACAGCCAAGCAGCTTAAAGGGCAAAAGATCAGAGACTAAAAGACAACAAAACCTAAATAACAAGGACAACAAACAACAGTTCAATAACTGTCTCTATCTTCTTGTATGAAGATATTTCCTTTTCCTAAATTAGTTCTCAATGTAGTTTGAGATATTTTGTAAAAGTTCTTTTGTATAAATACTTCATAATTCGAAGTATTGAAAGTGGATTGATAAACATTTGTAAAGTTATTTTGATCTTAAACCTAAGGGTGATTGTACCAATTTTCAAGTCAACAGACTGGAGCAAGTAATAAAAAGATTGCACTAGAGGATTCATGAGATGAGCTATTGCAGTGAAGTATCTTCTCTGTCTAATTTTGTTACCTTCTTATGCGTTTTATAAACTTAATTGTTATCTAAATTTGAATGAATTAACTGGAAATTTAACTCAGAATTTGTTTAAGTACACTCTGTTTTGCACAGTTAGTCATTTATATGTTTTCCTCTGATACCCGGATTTGAGAACCCTTAATTTCTCTCCCATCCCGGTTGACCTCTTTCACTTTTCTTCATGGTCCAACCTGGGGAACCCTTAATTGCTCCCTGGATCCAATTGGAAACCATTTCACGTTCAAGCCTTTGAGATCTGTAGTAACTCCTTTATCTTGTCCCCTAGACACTGTTTTTTAGAACTTAGATCCCACCACCCAAATTCAAATCAAAAACCCAAGCACAATCATAACTAGCCTAAAATTAATTGACTAAAACAAAGTTGAATCATAAAGAGAGAGCCCTCTCTAAGATTAGGAAGGCTAGGTCCTCATCTCCAAAAGTGGTTTGTGGTTACCTCTATCATTTCTTTTTCTGACAACTTTGAAGAAATTTTGGAGTGATAACATCATTGGCAACCATACTAGGGAATTCGATCTTCAGTCTCATAAAACTTTAAGGAAACCTTAAATTTAATCGTAAGCCCCTTAACGTCATTTTCCGAAGTTGTTTTTGAAAATTTTCATAAACAACAATTTAAAAAGTTAGAATTTTAGCTTCCAAGAAGACCACTATACCAGGTCAAACCCAGATCCAAACCCTCCTACTATAGTTCATGACCCAGACAAAATTTTAAGAATACCAAAAAACATAGAAACTCAGGCAAGTAGTAGCCAGTTAGCCAAAGAAAACTCACTCCCTAGGGAGTTGCCAACTTTAGAGGAAATCCCTTTTGATTTGTCATTTGACCTCTCATTATTTAGAACTAAATCTGAGAATGCCATCCATGCAATTGTATTAGACTCTGAGTTTATTCAACTCATTGAATCAAAAAGGGTGATTGTCCATCCAAATTTAGGTAAATTTTTCTTGGAGACTATTGACAAGTTAGAAGCTTTGACCTCTACATTGATAAGCAATATAGATGATGCTTACCTTCAACAATTTGTTGAACTAGCTGCCCTTACTGTTGTTGCCTCTGAAATTTCTACACAATCTTCACTCACTGTAAATACACCTTCATTTACCACTACCTCACCAATAGTAACCACCACAGTCCATTCCCCTAAACCAGTTATTCATCAACCATCCTCACCATCATCTAGTTCATCTCCATCCAGTTCAAACCCTTCCTCAACTAACAGCACTTTGCCCCCTAGTCAAGCCAGAATCCAAGCCATGTTAGACCGATATGCACCTCCGGTTTTACCTGCACAACTCCATGCCATGCCCCAATATTATCAAAGAAAAATCTTTTTGTTTGATGCTACTGGTCAGTACACTGCCCAACAACATGTGAACAAAATGATAGACTATTTTGAATTGCATGAGGTAGATGAATCAGATTTCCAAATGAGGTTGTTTGCCCAAATGTTAACTGGGAATGTTAAGAAATGGTTCAAAGCTTTACCTACTTCCCATATTGCAAACTTAGCTGATTTTCATAGATTATTCCTTGATAGATGGGAGAGAAAGAAAAACCCCCTGCAAATACTTTCTGAATATGATAACATTAGAAGAGCTCCTAACGAGTCAGTTCAAGATTATTGTATTAGGTTCAATAACATCTACAATGCAATCCATGCTAATCTTAAGCCTCCACCTGACCTAGCATTAATAAAAATCCCCTGATGGTTTTGACACTGACATGTCATACCAGTTAAGGGAAAGAAACCCTCAAACATTGGAACAAATGCAAAGCATTGTTGTTAGTGTAGATGCCAACCTATTAGCCAAGAAAGCAAGAATGAGAAATGAAAAGAGAGTTGTAATAAAAGAGGAAACTTCCACTTCTGATGGAAAGATAGGTAATTTAGCAAAGATTGTAGAGAGAATAATGGATAGATTAAAAAACATGGAAATAAAAACTCAATGGGAGAATCAACAACCACCCCCAATTAAAAACCCTAACTTTAGGAAGAATCCTAACACTAGAAAGAATGTTATACCAGATCAGCATATTAGGCCTCCCTTTCAGGAGAACTATGTTGAGGGTTCACAGAGCCATGAAGAAGAGGATGACACCCAGATAAACTTGTTAGGAATAAACAATGAAGATGTTGTTTTTCCTACTCAAGAAGAATAGGAGTTGTACATGCTGCAACAATTGCAATTAGAATCTGGTGAGTCCTTTGACTTTAAATAGGGTTATGAGTCAGCTATAAATGAGGTACACAAACAGTATAGCTTAAGAAGTAAAAAGAACAATGAAGCTCCAACAAAAAGATTAGTCCAGTCCCAAAATAAAAAGATAACAGAAGCTCCCGCCACTAAAATTTTACAAATCCTCCCTAGGGGAACACCAGAGACTTTTCCCCAAAAATTGTAGATATAACCTCCACTGAAACTCAAAATGAAATAATTACTGAAATCATTCCAAATAGGAGTAATCAGAGCAAAACTGCCGAAACACAGACTGAATTGCCTAGTATTGAGAAACAAGATAAAAACACACATACTACATTTGTTAAGGAAGATCTCATCCAAACAAACAAGGCTCAGATCCCTTTCAACATCAAAACTGAAATAGCAAAATTAAATATATCAGTTCCTTTGACTAAACTAGTAAAGAATGAATCCTATAGATCACAGATAACTAAAACTTTAAATATAGGAGAAGGAGAATATGTTGTCGATTTGAATGATGATCAACCTAAATTATTGTTTGGCCCTGAGGCCAGTGGTATTCATCAGCAAGGGGGAGTCCCTCCTTTCTACATTAGCCTGAACATTCATGACAAAATATTACATAATGCTATGTTAGACTTAGGGGCATCCCATAATTTGATGCCAAAAGCAATCATGGAGAGACTGAACTTAGACATCACCAGACCATATAAATACTTGTTCTCCTTTGACTCTAACCAAGTTAAATGCCTTGGTTTGTTTAAGGATTTATGTGCAACTCTAGTCCAATGCCCTGCAAAGAGTATTCTGATGGACATACTAGTCGCAGACATCCCACCCAAATATGGAATGTTGTCATCTCACTCATGGGGAGCAAAATTGCAAGGATCCTTGCAATTAGATATGTCTTATGCCACCATATTTGTTTTTGTCCAACAAAGGAAATTATATAGAGAGACCTTGATGAAATACATGGTGAGTAGTGTTGAAAAACCACGAAACTTCCCCATATACTCCATACATTCTGATATGGACTCTTTCATCTTGTACAATTCAGAACATGACAATAATCAAATCACACCTAAAGAATTGAAATACAAAATGGCTGACAGTGAGAACATTTTTCATGAGTCCCTATGGCATCTAGATTTTGATGGATCTGTGAATAGGTTACGGGCTAGTGCAGGAATGTGGATCCAAAATATGGAGAATAATCATTCTGAGGGACATGCATTCAGATTAAAATTCAAGTGTACAAACAACATGGCAAAGTATGAAGCTCTGATCTTAGGATTACAAACGGTTAGAAAACTTGGAGCCAAGAGAGTTTCTATACTTGGAGACTCATAAATAATTATTAAACAAATTAATGGTGAATGCTCTGTAAATAATCCTAGACTTAGTCAATATAGGGAAATTGTCCTAGATTTGATTAAAGACCTCCTGGAAACAAACTTTGTTGTCATTCCTAGAAAACAAAATATGCAGGCCCACAATCTTGCCACTTTTGCTAGTGCCTGCATATTGCCCTTCCAACCCAACCATCAGTACATAGCAGAATTGAGACATAGACCTATCATACCAGACAATTTGAAGTATTGGCAGATTTTCTCACAGGATTCCCAGATTTATGACTTCATGAATGCTGAAGGTGAGTTTCAAAATTGCAAAATAGATACAGACTGTACAATAGATAACGACATAGATAGTGACATAGATGTAAATATTTTAGATATAGGGAAACCCACTAAATTCACTAAAGTAGAAATAGATAGCTTAGAAAATGTAGAGATAGAAGAGATAATGAATGATGATCCTGAAATTCTGAACCTTAAAAATAATTTTTTGCATAAGAGATTAGTCCCATTAGAAGATTTGTTTGACTCAAATGATGTAGCCAGAAAACTGAAAATGGAACCTTTAAGAGCAGACATAGAAGAATGTAACATAGGGACTGAGGAAAATCCAAAACTCATTAAAATATCAAAAGCCTTACCTCCAGAGGAAAAGGTTAAATATATAAATCTGTTTAAAGAGTTCCAAGATGTATTTGCATGGAGTTACTAAGACTTGAAGTCTTATGACACCATCATAATACAACACAAAATACCTCTCAAAGAAGATCATAAGCCTTTCAAACATAAACTTAGGAGAATAATCCAGTTCTTATGCCATCTATTGGGAAAGAAGTTAAAATAACGTATGATGCCCAAATTATAGCTCCCATTAGATACTCATATTGGATTTCAAACTTAGTCGCTACTAGGAAGAAAACTAGAGAAATTAGACTTTGTGTTGAGTTCAGAAATTTAAACAAGGTCTCATTAAAAGATAACTATCCTCTACCAAAAATGGACCATATCCTTCAGAGGGTAGTAGGCTCATCTAGAATTTCACTGCTTGATGGATTTTCTGGATATAATCAAATCTTAGTTCAACCAGAGGACCAAGCCAAAACTGCATTTATTACTCCTTGGGGTACCTTCATGTATTTGAAGATGCCTTTTGGATTAATGAACACAGGAGAAACATTTCAAAGCGTTGTGGATATAGATTTTGCAAAGGAGATCCATGACTTCCTAGTGGTATACCAAGATGACATCATTGTCTTTTCTAAAGCTGATAACAAACACCTAGATCACTTGAGAAGAGTTTTCATCAAATGTAGGAAATTTGGGATTTATTTAAATCCCAAAAAGACACTCTTTGTTTTAGAAGAAGGAATTTTGTTGGGTAATATCATATCTAAAGATGGAATTAGAATAGATCATGTTAGAATAGAGGCCATTTTAACCATCACCCATCCTAGAACATCATAGAGTTGCGGTCATTTTTAGGCAAAATTAATCTTCTTAGAAGATTCATTTCAAATTTAGCATAATTAATTAGAGAACTAAATAACATGTTAAGAAAAGATTCAACACTTAAATGGACAGTGGAGGCCAAACAATCCTTTGAAGCCATCAAGGAATCCCTAACCAATACTCCATTCCTTACAAGTCTTGATTTTCAGAAAGATTTTATAATTTTTTCTTTTTCTTCAGAACACACCATTGTAGCAGTCTTGTTGCAAAAGAATGACCAAGGTTATGAACAACCAATTGCATTTTTCAGGAAATCCTTAAGAGATGCCACACTCAAATACAACATTATGGAAAAACAAGCATTATCTTTAGTAAAGGTTGTCAAAGATTTCAGAGTCTATATTTTGTATTCTCACATTATTGTTTATGTTCCAAATTTGGTAGTTAAGGACATTTTGACACAAAATAGGCCTGAAGGGAAAAGAGGCAAATGGATTGCCACTATATTGGAATAAGACATAGAAATAAAGCCTACTAAACTTATCAAAGGCCAAGGTTTAGCCAAACCCATGGCTAAATCGAACTGTTAGGCCCTTGATATTAATTTCATTGGTGCCTTTGATGATCAGGAAGAGATGGCGACTCCATAGATCAGTGAACCTTTTACAGATTCACTTTGGTATGCAGATATCATATTTGTATTAGTAAACTTACAAGCTCCTCCTGGTTTAACAAGAACTAAAGCTATATTTTTGAAAATGAAGTCATTGAGATATTGTATTATAGATAATGCTTTGTTTTGGAAAGACATTAGTGGTATTCTTTTGAATTATTTTCTTAAAGATGAAGCTATAAAATTATGCAAGAATTTCATGCAGGGGATTATGGAGGACACTTGTATTGGAAGACTACTGTTGACAAAATTTTGAGGGTTGGTTTTTACTCACCCACCTTGTTTTCAGATGTTAAGAAACATGTGACCTCCTGTCATAAGTGCCAAATATTTGAGGGAAAGAGAAAACTTTTACCCTTTCCTCCTAAACCAATCTCCACTGAAATGTCATTTCAACAATGGGGGTTAGACTTCATTGGAGAAATACACCGAGCCTCCTCGACCCAGCATAAGTGGATTTTGACAGCCACTGATTATTTTACAAAATGGATAGAATCCATACCTTCTAGACAAGCCACAGACACTATCATTGTCTCATTCCTAGAGAATAATATCCTGTCAAGATTTGGATGCCCCCAAAAGCTCATTATTGATAATGCAGCTCCCTTAAAATCCAAGAAAATGATATATTTTTGTAACAAATACCACATCACCCTTGGCCACTCGACTACCTATTACCCTAAAGGTAATGGACCTGCATAATCCTCTAACAAAATCCTGGTCAATATCATTAAGAAATTACTGGAAGACATAAAAAAGACATGGAACAAAAAGTTGGTCAATGCCTTATGGGGAGATAGACTAACTACCAAGAAGTCAATTGACACATCTCCCTATCAGTTAGTATATGGGATGGATAATGCTTTTCCATCATCTTTGGGAGTGCCAGTGATGAAGATCATCCAGGAATTACAGGTGGAACCAAATGATATCCAGAGAAGGATAAATCAGACCATACACTTGCAGCAAACCAGAGAAGAAGTATATGTAAAATCACAAGTAATCCAGGACAAAATCAAAAAGGTATTTGATAAGAAGACTAAAGCTGATGATATTTACATAAGTGATAAAGTTGTTACTAGGTTTCAGGAAGATAAGACAAAGGCAAACATGCCAAATTTGACTTCTTATGGCAAGGGCCTTATGTCATTTATGGTTACAGGGGTAACAATGCTTTTTCCCTTGAGAGAGATAGATGGATCAAATCTACCAAGAGGACTTGTCAATGGTAGAATGTTGAAGCATTACTTTTCCACAGATTAACAATAGTTCACTTTATTCTACATCATTGTACATAACATTGCAAAGGGTAGATTAGATTGGATTGTAATCTTTTGAAGTTGAAGCCCAGAGAGAAGGCCCTGAGCTTTGAAGGCTTCACCATCATAAGTATGAAATAGGGCAGAAATCATAGAAGAACAGTTTACAAGGTAACTGCAGTCACAATCCAAAGGCTACTGATCTTAAATTTCTTGACATTTCACCAGAAAATGCCATCCCCATGTGGAGCCACTGTTAGGGTCCTATAATAATAGCATTCATAATTTTGAATTGTATATGGTTAGTCTGGTAATATTGTACATAATTTTTCTTTCTGCAAAATGTTTTCCATATTAAAAATTAAAAAATGTGAAGAGCGTATGTCCTAAAAGAAATATCAAAGGAAAAAACAATAAGAAAAGATCAAAAAAGTCAAAAAATATGAACCCCAAACAAAAACAGATCATGAAAGTGTGCAAGTCTAAGTGCCACTACTTTTTACTTTACTATGCAAAATAATGGTTGTGTGCAGCTTGTCATAAATGCCACAACCCATGATAGTCAAATTGTTTAATCTTGACTACTTCATGCTTTAAATTTCATGTTTATAGATAGATAATAAAGATCTAGCCAAACTGTTTAATCTTGGCAGATCAGTAGTTAGGTAGAGAAATAAGATGTGCTCATAAGCTTAATCTGAGCCATTGGAAAATATAAGGTTAGAATTAGATAGTTTACTTTTCAAAAGAAAAGTGAAAGAAAGGGTCTGCTAGCTTAAAAGCACCCAATAAAGTGAAGAAAAAATGTTAGGGTAAGTAAAGGGTAAGTAGAAGAAAGGTTGCAAAAATACAAACTTGATTGAAGCATAAGCACATTAATCATGCTTAATCCAATGTCTTAGTGTGCAGGAGCAGTTATGAAAGTGAAAGGATGTTCACAAGTTGAATTAATTAACTTCCACTCATTTCATTTCCTCCCCCACTACATACTTACTAATTTCACCATTGTCCCATCATTTCTGAAGAAAATATCCTTTTTTGTCTTTATTTTTACCCTTGCCCCTTGGTTTCACACATTTCCCTAGCAATTTACCCTCCAAACTCCTTCCCCTGCCCAAAAACCCCTTTCCCCTAGTGTGAAACCCATTCCCCTTTGAAAAAATCATTTTCCCCTTATTAATTTCCCTATTTCACACAAAAAACCCATAAAATCCCCTTGTCCTAAGTTTAAATGCCCCACCCCTCTGCATTATTTAACTTTAACTCTGTCATTCGTATATTTCCCGACAATACCCCCAAAACCCTTTTAAACCATAAAACCCCATATTTCCTAAGTTTTGTCTCCCTCCCGCTTTATTTAAATTAACTGCACAAATTCGCATTTTTCCGATACAAAAACCTTTTAACCCACCCCTTGGTGTGGTTAACAAACCCCCACCATATTAAACCCTGGTCCCACTATATTTAAACCTGTGCATTATACTCTTAACCCGCACCACTTATTCATTAAATAATTACAAATTAACTGTAATTATCCCCCGGGCCCTGCTAATCTCCGCCTGACTGCCCTTCGTGCATCTTGACCACGCAATAGTTGTTAGATCTTTCACCCCCAGATCTGACGGTGCACATCCATATCGCACGCTCCCGATGTCTAACCTTTACCAGCCCGAGAGCACGCAAGATTCATGGTTTTGCTCGGGCCCCTTTTGGCTACGTGGTAGCACCGGGTGAACTCATGCGCTCTCATGAAAATATCGCCCGATGGCCAAAAGTGGTGCGATGAGACTTAATACTGCCTCCCCACTAAAGCCAAAACCATCACTATTCATATTATAACATTCCATGCCAATTCTAGCCATTACACGTTAAAACCCCGAAGACCCTCATTTTCACTCTTTTCGCTTGTTTTTTCACTAAAACCTGCCTTATCCATTTACACCACCCTGAGCCTCTGCGACTGGATTTTACCATGGATTACCTCCCGAACACCTTCTGGACTCTGTCCACAATTCTTCCCAATTCAAATACAACCTTCGATAACCTCCTCCCAGACCTGGATTTTATTAAAGAATTTTTTTTATTTTGAAGGTGATTAACAGAACAAGAGCTTGGATAAACAATTTTGATACTAGTTCCAAAACCTGTTTACTCCAAGATTCACAAGAAAATGTATTCATAAATCTTTATTCAGAAGAAGAAGACAATTATCACAAAGCAAAAGAAATCATTCACACAGAGACAGTAAATGTTAAAACAAACAATTTACATAAATAAATTAAAAAAAAAAAAGGAAGCAGATAAAACATACAGTTGAAAGACAAAAAGATGAAACGTATAGAAAGATGATCAATATCCTATTACCAGATGCTAATACATGTGAAAAACTAAATGATTTACTGTTGAAATACACAGTAAAAATTTGAAATGTACAGTAAAAGTAAAAAGCATAGTAAAGGATATTGACATATCAGCAAGGTCAAAGTGTATCAGATGAAAGGTCATAAGTGAATATGACATCCAGCTAGAAGACCAAACGACCAAGCAGCTTAAAGGGAAAAAGATCAGAGACTAAAAGACAATAGAACCTAAATAACAAGGACAACAAACAACAGTTCAATAGTTGTCCCTATCTCCAAAAGAGGTTGTTTGCCCAAACGTTAATTGGGGATGTTGAGAAATGATTCAAAGCTTTACCTGCTGCCCATATTGCAGACTTAGCTGCTTTACATAGATTATTTCTTGATAGATGGGAGAGAAAGAAAAACCCCCTGAAAATACTTTCTGAATATGATAACACTAGAAGAGCTCCTAATGAGTCAGTTCAAGATTATGGTATTAGGTTCAATAACATCTACAATGCAATCCCTGCTAATCTTAAGCCTCCACCTGACCTGGCATTAATCAAATTCCCTGATGGTTTTGACACTAACATGTCATACCAGTTAAGGGAAAGAAACCCTCAAACATTGGAACAAATGCAAAGAAATGTTTTTAGTGTTGAGGCCAACCTATTAGCCAAGAAAGCTAGAATGGGAAATGAAAAGAGAGTTGTAATTAAAGAGGAAACTTCCACTTCTAATGGAAAGATAGATAATTTAGCAAAGAGTGTAAACAGACTAATGGATATATTAGAAAACATGGAAAGAAAAACTCAATGGGAGAATCAACAACCACCCCTAATAAGAAACCCCAACTTTAGGAAGAATCCTAACACTGGAAAGAATGTTATACCAAATCAGCAGATTAGGCCTCCCTTCCAGGAGAACTATGCTGAGGGTTCACAGAGCCATGAAGAAGAGGATGACACCTAGATAAAATTGTTAGAAATAAACAATGAAGATGTTGTTTTTCTTACTCAAGAAGAACAAGAGTTGTACATGCTGCAACAATTGCAATTAGAATCTGGTGAGTCCTTTGACTTTAAACAGGGTTATGAGTCAGCTATATAGGAGGTACACAAACTGTATAGCTTAAGAAGTAAAAAGAACAATGAAGCTCCCACAAAAAGATCAATCCATACCCAAAATAAAAAGATAATAGAAGCTCCTGTCACTAAAATTTTACAAATCCTCCCTAGGGGAACATGGGAGACTTCTACCCCAAAAATTGTAGATATAACCTCCACTGAAACTCAAAATGAAATAGTTACTAAAATCATTCCAAATATGAGTAATAAGAGAAAAACTGCTGAAAACAAATGGAATTGCCTAGTACTGAGAAACAAGATAAAAACACACATACTGCATTTCTTAAGGAAGATCCCATCCAAACAAACAAAACTCAGAACCCTTTCAACATCAAAACTGAAATAGAAAAATTAAAGATATCATTTCCTTTGACTGAACTAGTAAAGAATGAATCTTATAGATCATAGATAACTAAAACTTTAAATATAGGAGAAGGAGAAGATGTTGTCAATTTCAATGATGATCAACCTGAATTATTTGGCCCTGAGGCCAATGGTATTCATCAGCAAGGGGGAGTCCCCCCTTTCTACATTAGCCTAAACATTCATGACAAAATATTACATAATGCTATGTTAGACTTAGGGGCATCCCATAATTTGATGCCAAAAGCAATCATGGAGAGACTGAACTTATACATCACCAGACCATATAAAGACTTGTTCTCCTTTGACTCTAGCCAAGTTAAATGCCTTGGTTTCATCAAGGATTTATGTGTAAATCTAGTCCAATGCCCTGCAAAGAGTATTCTGATGGACATACTAGTTGCAGACATCCCACCCAAATATGGAATGCTGCAATCTCGCTCATGGGGAGAAAAATTGCAAGGATCCTTGGAGTTAGATATGTCTTATGCCACCATATTTGTTTTTGGAAAACAAAGGAAATTATATAGAGAGACCTTGATGAAATACATGGTGAGTAGTGCTGTAAAACCACAAAACTTCCCCAAATACTCCATGCATTCTGATATGGACTCTTTCATCTTGTACAATTCAGAACATGACAATAATCAAATCACAGCTAAAGAACTGAAATACAAAACCGCTGACAGTGAACATTTTTCATGAGTCCCTATGGCATCTAGATTTTGATGGACCTGTGAATAGGCTACGGGCTGGTGCAAAAGTGTGGATCCACAATATGGAGAATAATCATTCTGGGGGACATGCATTCAGATTAAGCATCAAGTGTACAAACATCATGGTAGAGTATGGAGCTCTAATCTTAGGATTACAAATGGTTAGAAAACTTGAAGCCAAGAGAGTTTCTATACTTGGAGACTCATAACTGATTATTAAACAAATTAATGGTGAATACTCTGTAAACAATCCCAGACTTAGTCAATATAGGGAAATTGTCCTAGATTTGATTAAAGACCTCCTGGAAACAAAATTTGCTGCCATTCCTAGAAAACAAAATATGCAAGCCCACAGTCTTGCCACTTTTGCTAGTACATGAAAATTGCCCTTCCAACCCAACCATCAGTGCACTGCAGAAGTGAGACATAGGCCTGTCATACCAGACAATTTGAAGTATTGGTAGATTTTCTGACAGGTTTAATGAATGCAGGAGCAACATTTCAAAGAGCTATGGATGTAGCTTTTGCCAAGGAGACCCATGACTTCCTAGTGGTATACTAAGATGACATCATTGTCCTTTCTAAATATGATAATGAACACCTAGATCACTTGAGAAGAGTTTTCATCAAATGTAGGAAATTTCGGATTTCTTTAAATCCCAAAAAGGCACTCTTTGGTTTAGAAGAAGGAAATTTGTTGGGTCATTTCATATCTAAAGATGGAATTAGAATGGATCCTCCTAGAATAGAGGCCATTTTAACTATCACCCATCCTAGAAAAATCAAAGAGTTGTGGTCATTTTTAGGAAAAATTAATCTTCTTATGAGATTCATTTCAAATTTAGGAGAATTAATTAGAGAACTAAATAACATGTTAAGAAAATATTCAGCACTTAAATGGATAGTGGAGGCCAAACAATCCTTTGAATCCGTCAAGGAAGCCCTAACCAAGACTCTAGCGCTTATAAGTCCTGATTTTTAGAAACATTTTATAATTTTTTCTTTTGCTTCAAAACACACCATTGCAGTAGTCTTGTTGCAAAAGAATGACCAAGGATATGAACAACCAATTGCATTTTTCAGTAAATCCTTAAGAGATGCCACACTCAAATACAACATTATGGAAAAACAAGCATTAGCTTTAGTAAATGCTATCAAAGATTTCAGAGTCTATATTTTGTATTCTCACATTATTGCTTATGTTCCAACTTCAGTAGTTAAGGACATTTTGACACAAAATGGGCCTGAAGGGAAAAGAGGCAAATGGATTGCCACTATATTGGAATATGACATAGAAATAAAGCCTACTAAACTTATCAAAGGCCAAGGTTTAGCCAAACTCATGGCTGAATCAAATTGTTAGGTCCTTGATATTAATTTCATTGGTGCCCTTGATGATCAGGAAGAGATGGCGACTCCACAGATCAGTGAACCTTTCACAGATTCACCTTGGTATGCAGATATCATATTTGTAATACTAAACTTACAAGTTCCTCCTAGTTTAACAAAAACTAAATCTAGATTTTTGAAACTGGAGTCATTGAGATATTCTATTATAGATAATGCTTTATTTTGGAAAGACATTAGTGGTATTCTTTTGAATTGTTTGCTTAAAGATGAAGCTGATAAAATTAGGCAAGAATTTCATGCAGGGGATTGTGGAGGATACTTGTATTGGAAGACTACTGCTGACAAAATTTTGAGGGCTGGTTTTTACTCGCCTGCCCTGTTTGCAGATGTTAAGAAACATGTGACCTCCTATTATAAGTGCCATATATTTGAGGGAAAGAGAAAACTTTTATTCTTGCCTCTTAAACCAATCTCCACTAAAATGTCATTTCAACAATGGGGGTTAGACTTCATTGGAGAAATACACCAAGCCTCCTCAGACCAGCATAAGTGGATTTTGACAGCCACTGATTATTTTTCCAAATGGATAGAAGCCATACCTTCTAGACAAGCCATAGACACTGTCATTGCCTCATTCCTAGAGAATAATATCCTTTCAAGATTTAGATGCCTCCAAAATCTCATTACTGATAATGCAGTTGCCTTTAAATCCAAGAAAATGATAGATTTCTGTAACAAATACCACATCACCCTTAGCCACTCCACTACCTATTACCCTCAAGGGAATAGACTTGCATAATCCTCTAACAAAATCCTGGTGAATATCATTAAGAAATTACTGGAAGACAACAAAAAGACATGGAACAAAAAGTTGGTCAATGCCTTATGGGCAGATAGACTAACTACCAAGAAGTCAATTGGCACATCTCCCTGACAATTAGTATGTGGGATGGATGTTGTTTTTCCATCATCTTTGGGAGTGCCAGTGATGAAGATCATTCAGGAATTACAAGTGGAACCAATTGATATCCAGAGAAGGATAAATCAAACCATACACTTGCAGTAGACCAGAGAAGAAGTATATGTAAAATCACAAGTAATCTAGGACAAAATCAAAAAGGTATTTGATAAAAAGACTAAAGTTGATGATTTATACATAGGTGATAAAGTTCTTAAGTGGGATTCAAGAAGTGAAGACAAAGGAAAACATGGAAAATTTGACTTTTTATGGCAAGGGCCTTATGTCATTTACAGCTACAGGGGTAACAATGCTTTTATCTTGAGAGAGATAGATGGATCGGATCTACCAGGAGGACCTGTCAATGGTAGAATGTTGAAGCATTACTTTTCCACAAATTAACAATAGTTCACTTTACTTTGCAACATTATACATAACATTTCAAAGTGTAGATTGAATTGGATGGTAATCTTTTGAAGTTGAAGCCCGGAGAGAAGGCCCTGAGCTTTGAAGATTTCACCATCATAAGTATGAAATAGGGCAGAAATCACAGAAGAACAGTTTATAGGGTAACTGCAGTCACAATCCAAAGGCTATTGTTCTTAAAGTTTTTGACATTTCACCACGAAATGCCATCCCCATGTGGAACCACTATTAGGGTCCTATAATAATAGGATTCATAATTTTTAATTGTTTATGGTTAGTCTGGTAATATTGTACATACTTTTGCTTTCTGCAAAATGTTTTCCATATTAAAAATTAAAAAATGTAAAGAGCATATGTCCTAAAAGAAATATCAAAGGACAAAAGAATAAGAAAAGATCAAAAAAGTAAAAAAATATGAACCCCAAACAAAAACAGATCATGAAAGTGTGCAAGTCTAAGTTCCACTACTTTTGATTTTACTATGCAAAATAACAGTTGTGTGCAGCTTGTCATAAATGCCACAACCCATGATAGTCATACTGTTTAATCTTGACTACTTCATGCTTTAAATTTCATGTTTATAGATAGAGAATAAAGATCTAGCCAAACTATTTAATCTTGGCAGATCAGTGGTTAGGTAGAGAAATAAAATGTGTTCATAAGCTTAATCTGAGCCATTGGAAGATAAAGGTTAGAATTAGATAGTTTACTTTTCAAAAGAAAAATGAAAGAAAGGGTTTGCTAGCTTACATGTACCCAATAAAATGAAGAAAAAATGTTAGGGTACATAAAGGGTAAGTAGAAGAAAGGTTGTATAAATACAAAGTTAATTGAAGCATAAGCACATTTATCTTGCTTAATTCAATGTTTCAGTGTGCACGAACAATTATGAAAGTGAAAAGATGTTCACAAGCTAAATTAATTAACTTCCCCTCTTTTCATTTCATCCCCAACTACATACTTACTAATTTCCACATTAGCCCATCATTCTTTAAGAAAATACCCTTTTTCCCTTCATTTTCACCCTTGCCCCTTGGTTTCACACATTTTCCTAGCAATTTATCCTCCAAACTCATTCCCCTACCCAAAAACCCCTTTTCCCTAGTGTGAAACCCATTCCCCTTTGAAAAAATCATTTTCCCCTTATTAATTTCTCTATTTCACACACAAAAACCCATAAAACCCCCTTGTCCTAAGTATAAATCCCTCCTCCAACCACCCCCCCCCCCCCCCGCGGGCATTATTTAACTTTAACTCCGCCCGTCTTATATTTCCCGACAAAACCCCCAAAACTCTTTTAAACCATAAAACCCCATATTTCCTAAGTTTTTACTCCCTCCCGCTTTATCTAAATTGACTGTGCAAATTCAAATTTTCCCGATACAAAAATCTTTTAACCCAACCCCTTGATGTGGTTAAAAAAACCCTGCCATATTAAACCCCGTTCCCACCATATTTAAACCTGTGCATTATACTCTCTTTTTTTTCTAAATAAGACTAATCTATTATTAACATTGAAGATTTATAGTTACATCATGATAAGCATCAAAATCAGCTGCTCCGAAGGAAAGGCAGCTTGAAACAGAGAGTTGTCCAAGACAGTATGTTTGGACGTGACCAATAACTGTTGCCCCACGCAGGGGAACCGTTGTTTGCCATCTTGGCCTTACTGAACTTACAAGCATTCCACAAAAAACATACATGTTTAACCCTGACATAGCATCTATTACAAAAATTATCAGCTATGGCAAAAAACCCTCTAGACTGGGCAACAAAACCTGAGACAGAGCTACAGATAGGCGTCTGGTGGCTCCTCCACAATTTTGCACCATCCACCTTCAGACATTTCTTGAACTCGGGAAGCATCGTTCACATTCGAACCCGGGGCCGCTAGCTCCATCTCCATATCATTAACATTGCGCGCAGGATTCTCCATAGTTGGTGAAGAGCCAAGAATCAGCTCAGAAATTGATCCTGGGTCCTCCTGAGGAGTGCTTGACTCGCCCCCTTCCTGTGCCTCCTCGAGAAAGAGCACTGAGACATGGGCAGTAATCCGGGGACGGTTTAGGTTGATGTTAAAAGTGAAAATTGCCAAGCCGAAGGAGGGCGAGGACGAGGGACCTGAAGAACTAGGCTCAAGGAATTGACTGGGCCTCATATAGCTCCCTCTCCCGCTACGAGTGCGAGGATGATGGCGTGAAAAGAATTCATTGGAGGGAGATAGGGATGAAGGATGAGAGGGCACCCCATGGGAGGTGCCCCTACGACTTAACATCTGTTGGCGGAGTCGGGGCATGGTGAGTGCGATGACGCTTTTGCTGAAACCTAAACTAGCTACCCAAGATGCAGGACCCAAGCCCGTCAAGCGAACTATCATACAAGTACCCCACGCTTCAGAGAAAAACAAATAAATTGACTGAGGCAGCTTCTTCGAACTGACAGAGCCAAAACCTGAACATAACATATGAGACACCTGAACAAGCCCATAGCGAAGGCCCATTTTATTACCATTGCCCCTACCTCGAGACGCACCTGCAATAACTATGGCGTTCATGGGAGCCGAGAGCTAAAGCATGTCGGTGCGTGCGGAGGTGAAGGATAATTCAAGGTCACCTGCAAAAATTCCTTTAAACATATGAACGCCCACCTCACTAAGATCATCCGTCAGCCGTATATTTACTGCGCTGTACAAGGCTGGCAGGTGGCGATTATTCTCACCCCACTCCAGTCCCATCGACATTAAGACAAACTTAACCACCCGCATCCGGGAGAGCAACATCCTGTTGGACCAAACGTTTGCATTCCTGTGCTTGATCATGATTCGGGATTATGTCAGGAGTTCCTGTGCTTAGAGTATGCTTAGTTTCCACCCCCACCTTGGCAAGAAGGTCAGCGACCTTGTTGCCCTCCCTTATAACATGATTGAAGATGATGGCCCTATTGTTGAGAAGCGCTTGTTCTATGGCCTCCAATCTTGCTTCGAGTCTCCAGCTAGTGGCAATGTTCCTCGCATGAGATCCATTTAGGAGCTGATTGGCCAAGTTGATAAGGATTAAGGAGTCACCTTCGATCTCCAGGGAATGGAGATTGTGTTTCCAGGAGAGGAGAAGACCTTTCCAAAGTCTTTCCAACTTAGCCGAATTATTGGTATCCCATCCTATATTTCCGAAGTAAACACAGAGGGGTAGGCCTTCATGATTTCTGAAAATTCCGCCAAATCCTGCTTCACCAGGGTTTCCCTTTGAAGCTCCATCAAAGTTGAGCTTGAAGGTGTGCTTTGGGGGGGCTATCCAGGTGTTCTTTTTTGTGTTGATGCTCTCTGAGGGGGCTTGAATATGAACTCTCTATGGGAGTTGCATGTTCCAGTTTGCCTAGATGGCCTTCTCATTATCAAGAGTGGGAAATTTGTCCTGCTTCCAAGTGTGGAGTGCCAATGTCTCTTTGAGATTTAGACAGAAGTTGCTCCAGATGATCCCTAACGGGAAGCTTTGATCTTTGAATATGCGCTTGTTCCTTTCTTTCCAAATACACAAAAGGAGGAGCCCAGGAATCATTCTCCATAAGTGGTTAAGAATTTCACTTTTGTAAGGACTCTTTTGCCAATGGCGAATGGAGTTGGTGATGTCATCTGACACTCTACATCGTCTTTGACGTCTGAAGCTTGCCTTCTCCCACAAATGATTGGCTACGGTGCATGAATCCAAAAGGTGCTGGAGGGTTTCCTCCTGAGAGTTACAGTTGACATAGATTGAGGGATCGTGGTAGTTTCTTCGCCTGAGTTTGTCCCAAGTGAGAATTTTCTGATGCCCAACCAACCAGAGAAAGAGAGAGAATTTGGGCCAAGTACCTAGTGCCCATATTTTATCCCATATAGGATTGGGTGGCGAGGGATCTGTACATATAATTTTATGGGCCTCTGCAGTGGAGAAGGTTCCTCTAGGCATGTAACCCCAACGAAGAATTTCCCTGCCATTGGAGTATCTTATTCGTCGCTTTTGGAGCTCCCTTTCCAGTTCCTCCTTAGACTGGTGATCTGCATTCCTGATTATCCTATCACTTTGCTTCCATTGTCTGTACCCTTGCTCTGTCTCCTAAGTCCAATGCTACCATACCTCTTTTTGTTGCTGCTCCTCCCCGTAGTGGCTTGGGATCTGGTTAAGAATGTTGTTGAGCTTTGGCAGTTGGTTCTAAGCATCCATCCAGAACCGAGTTGTTCTGCCATTTCTTACTTCCCAAAAACTGTGTTGCTGGATCAGCAGGAAGTGTTGTTTGGCAACATTCCATATAAGTGAACCTTTTGCAGTGGGGGTGAATCTGATAAGCTCCTCCTGTGGCTTGTGATTGGCATATTTAGCCGTCCAGATGGTTGCCCATGGCTTATTGGGGGTCGAGAGCCATTGCCACCAAATTTTTGCACACATAATGGCATTGTTGTGGCTGGGATCCCTCAGGCCGATGCCACCTTTTTCTTTGGGCATGCAAGCCGTAGTACATTTTACCAAGGCCCATTTGTGATTTGTGCTTGTATTCCCCCAAAGAAAGTTGTGTTGTAGATCCTTTATTATTTTAATTACCCACTTAGGTGCTACAAGGATGGAAAATAAATATAGCGGCATTGCCTATAACACAGCTTTGATAAGCACCAAACGACTAGCAATATTCAGAGTTTTTTGCGTCCATAGATTGAGGCGAGATTCAAGCTTCTCGAGGAGAAGGCGCCAGGAGGAGTGTTTGATGGCCGAGTCAATTAGGGGGGCTCCAAGATATTTGGAAGGAAGAGAGTCAATGGAATAACCCAAGATTCGAGCTATGGCATGCTGGACGACAGGGGGAGTATGAAAGAAAAAAATCTAAGATTTAGCCTTACTGATGCTAGTTCCTAAGGCCTCAGAGAAGTCATTCAGCAGGGATTTTAACAGAGAGGCTTCTTGGACAGATGGATAACCAAATAGCATGTTTTCATCAACAAACTGTTGGTGAGTTATTACTGGGGAGTTGTGAATGGATAAACCTCTGAGCTTCTTGGTGAGGAGGGCATGATTGATGTGGCGGCCCAAGCCTTCTGCCATTAACACGAAGAGGAATGGGGAGAGGGGGTCACCCTGCCTTATTCCTCTTGAGGGGAAGGGATGCCATTTACAAGAATAGAGAAGAAAGAAGTGGTGATGAGACTCATAATCCAACGAACCCACGTGGGAGAAAAACCAAAAGCATTTAACATTTTTTGTATGTATGCCCAACTAAGCTTATCAAAATATTTTGAAAGGTCAAGCTTGAGAATCATACCTGCCTGTTTGGATTGCTTGATAGAGTGTATGATTTCATGCGTGAGGATGATACCATCCAAGATCTGTCGTCCTTCCACATAGCCAGATTGTTCAGGCGAGATGAGCAGGGGCAATAGCGGCTTTAACCTGTTGGCTATGACTTTAGAGATCACTTTGTATATAACATTGCAGAGGGCGATTGGGCGGAATTTATCCGGGGTATTGGTTTGCTCCTCTTTTGGAATGAGCGCAATGAAAGTTGAGTTGAGAGAGGGCAAAAGCCAGTGAAGAGTCTGAGATTCCTCCACCACTTGCCAGACCTCTTCTTTGATCAGTCCCCAGAAGGAGTGGAAGAAGGTGGTAGTGAAGCCATCCGGGCCAGGGGCTTTGCCCCCCTTGAGCTGGTTCATAGCAGCATCCACTTCCTGAGGCAAGATAGGGCATAGAAGGAGCTCGTTATGTTCTTCTGTGATAATTTTCGGCACATTCTGTGTGATTTTTTCTATAGCAGGTCGTATATCTATGAGGGGCTCTTGATGCACTTCCCTGAAGTGTCTTAGAAACTCATTCTCTATCTCATCATGCTTTTCCACTCTTTCCCCTCCTTGCTTCTGAATGAAAGAGATAGAGTTGTGCATTCTTCTTTGAACTGTGGTTCGGTGGAAGAATTTAGTGTTCCTTTCTCCTTCTTTCAGCGACCTAATTCTGGATTTCTGCTTCCATAGTATTTCCTCCTGCTTTCTCCTCTCCTCCAATTGATTGTGAATGCGTTGTTCCTGCTCCAGGGTCCTTTCATTGTGTCCCCCTGTGAATATTTGTTGTTGGAGATCTTTCATTTCCTTGTTTAGGTGTTGTTGCGCCTGAAAAATATTTCCAAATGTCTCTTGATTCCAGCGCTTTATTTGGGATTTGAGATGTTTGAGTTTCTGTTGAAACTGAAACATTTTAGACCCCTCTAGCTCTAGGAAGTTATTCCAAGTAGACCTGATGAAGTCTTTGAATGCAGGATGGTTGAGCCAAAACTCTTCAAATCGAAAAGGCCATCTTGCGGCATTGCCTGGTCTCTGCCACTGGAGGGAGATAGGCCAATGATCAAAACCCGAATAAGGGAGAATTGTTGCAGCTATGTCACCTCCCAGATGTACTGCGTTGTCAAATAAGAGGAATCTGTCTAGTTTGGAAGCGATTTGATGCTTCCCAATTCTACGATTGCTCCAAGTATGTGTGCCCTTGCAAAATTGCAGGTCGATAAGAGAGTTGTTTTGGATCAATTCTTTGAAGTGTTCATTTTCCTGCTCCAGCTTGGCTCTACCTCCTTTCTTTTCCTCTAGCTTAGTGATCATATTGAAGTCTCCTCCAATGATCCAAAGAGGATGAGTTCTATTAAAGTTTAGATCTTCTATAGTATTTAATAACGCTATTTTGTTACCCGCATCCTGCGGGAAGTAAACATTGGTGAGATGGCCATGGATATTAGTGCCTATAATGTGAAAAGTAGCCTGAATTATGTGGTGATATGCATGAAAGTCTGACAGTGTTATCGCTTGCACATTCTAGGCGATAGCTAGCCCTCCAGAGGCTCCTAAACCGTCCACTGCCACCGAATGACTGCCTGGCCATGCTCTTGATAGGATGTTTCCAAGAGTGCTATTGTTACACTTTGTTTCTTGAAGAAAGAAGATCTGGGGTTGCTCCTGCTTTATCATGTTTTTTATTATTCTCAGTTTCCTTGGGCTGTTGAGGCCCCTTAAATTCCATGAAGTGAGATTCATGATTCACTACTGGTGGTGGGCTTGTAGTACTTTGTCAACTTAGCATAGCTGCCTGAATCAACCAGGATTTTCCCTATTGCAATTGTTCGTTGGAGGTCCGTTCTTCTCCCTTTTTTTTGGTATCTTTTGGGAGGAGGCCACCATCCCAATGACTGCCTGGCTGAATACCCAACTTTTGCTGCTGATAAGCCCTGGAAATAATGACTTCTAATGTGCTGAGCTGATGCGCTGGAATATTGTCATAGTCCTTCTTTTTGCAAGCTAGTTCAAGCTCAAGAATGTCAAGTCCTCCCAAATCAATACTCTCTGGTTCTTTGTCCATCTGTTGTGCCTGACTATTTTCTTCTGAAATTATAGCTAGGCTTAAAGGTTGGGTTGGTAAGCCGTCAACTTCCGTGTCATTTGCTATCCCATCTTAGCCCTTTCGGCCCTCCTTAGCGATTCCAGTATCAACTATTGGGGTATGGGATGCAGGAGATGAGCCTGAAGGAGGAGGGATTGCGGATGGGGAAATAGGCTTGGGATTGGGCGTTGAATGCAAGGGCTAATCTTCTGAGGTTTTAGCAAGGATCTCAAAGCTATTACTGGTAGAAGGGAAGGAGGCAACATCCTGCTGGGGTTTTTTCCTCAAAGAAGACTTTTTGTGCGATCTTTTGCGGCTAGGAACTTTGGTGAAGCCATCATGGGCAAGCAAATCAGAGGGATCAGAGGTATTGGCTTTGGCATTTAACGGGCAATCCCTAAAGAGATGCCCATGAGCATGACACTTACGGCAGCGAAAGGGAACCTGTTCATAATCCAAGGGTTGAATCCATTCATAGTCATCATGGAAGAGACTTACCGAGTCCGGCAGGGCTTTGTCCAGGCGCATGAAGACGCAGATGCGGGCATAGGATGTGTATTTGTGAAGCTTCGTCTCTTCCGCCGATTTTATGAATTTACCCAACCCATTTCCAATGTTTTTGAGCAGTCCTTCATCCCAATATTCCTTTGGAAGCGAGTACATTCTGATCCACACTGGTGCCCAGCTGAGGTCTTCCTTATCCGGGTTGAATCTTGCTACCCATTCCCTTAAGTACAGTCCTGCTGAATTGAAGAAATCCATCCAAGATTCTATACTTATCTTCTAGGCACAAGAAGATAACAGTAAAGAACCCTTTCAATCCTAGCTGCAAGGTAACATGACCCTTGGGTTTCCACTTAGCCGAGATCCATCCCTGCAGGGCTTTTTCTGTCGACCAAAATCCTATAAACTTTCCGATGAGTGCATGGTCCGTCATGTACTGGATTCGTTCATTGATCTTCTGACTGGCCAGTTCTATCTTGGGCCTTTCAGCTGCTATTGGTTTGCATGTCTTCGATGTGAATTTAGGCGTTTCCTCTTACTCTTCTTTTCTATCTGGTATCTTGCTGCTCTTGTCTGACCGACTAGTGGATGATTTTGTTTTATCTTGCTGACGGAAATCTCTAATATCTACTTCTCCTTGAATCGTCGTGAAGGCCGCAGTCCTAGAGTGTCCTAGAGGCGCCCGCTTGGATGTGGGGGAGGGATTTGAGGCCCCCCCCTGGGGGGAATCCATTTCTGCTCTGATGAAACCTATGAGGCGCTGACGATCCCAAGAGGGCAGGCAGTCTGTGGATGCAGAAACGATTCAGTCTGTGTCGTTTCAGAGATTCGCGTGAACCCTTTGGTACATCTCTTATTACTAGTCTCTTCCAAATCGATCTACTAGCGCATTATACTCTTAACCCGCACCACTTATTCATTATATAATTACAAATTAACTGTAATTATCCCCCGGACCCTGCTAATCTCCACCTGACTGCCCTTCGTGCATCTTGACCACGTGATAGTCGTTAGATCTTTCACCCCCAGATCTGACGGCGCACATCCATATCGCTCAGTCCCGATGTCCGATCTTTACCAGCCGAGAGCACACAAGATTCGTGGTTTTGCTTGAGCCCCTTTTGGCTACGTGGCAGCACTGGGTGAACTTGTGTGCCCTCATGAAAATATCGCCCGATGGCCAAAAGCAGTGTGATGAGCCTTAATACCGCCAACGCCAAAACCATCACTGTTCATATTAAATTCTGCGCCAGTTCTAGCCGTTACCCGTTAAAACCCCAAAGACCCTCGTTTTCACTCTTTTTGCTTGTTTTTTCACTAAAATCTACCTTAGCCATTTACGCCACCCTGAGCCTCTGCAACCGGATTTTACCATGGATTACCTCTCGAACACCTTCCGGACTCCGTCCATAATTCTTCCCAATTCAAATACAGACCTAGATTTAATTAATGAAATATTTTATTTTGCAGGTGATTAACAGAAAAAGAGCTTGGATAAACAGTTTTGATACTAGTTCCAAAACCTGTTTACTCCAAGATTCACAAGAAAATGTATTCATAAAGCTTTATTAAAAAGAAGAAGACAACTATCACAGAGCAGAAGAAATCATTCACACAGAGACAGTAAATGTTAAAACAAACAATTTACACAGAAAAAGTTAAAACAGAGGAAGTAGATAAAACATACAGTTGAAAGACAAACAGATGAAACATGCAGAAAGATGATTAATATCCCACTACCAGATGTTGATACATGTGAAAAACTAAATGATTTACTCTTGAAATACACAGAAAAATTGAAATGTACAGTAAAAGTAAAAAGCACAGTAAAGGATATTGACATGTCAGCAAGGTCAAAGTGTATCAGATTAAAGTGTATTAGATGAAAGGTCATAAGTGAATATGACATCCAGCATGAAGACCAAACATCCAAGCAACTTAAAGGGAAAAATATCAAAGACTAAAAGACAACAGAACCTAAATAACAGGGACAGCAAACAACAGTTCAATAGTTGTCTCTATCTTCTTGCATGAAGATATTTCCTTTTCCTAGATTAGTTCTCAATGTAGTTTGAGATATTTTGTAAAAGTTCTTTTGTATAAATATTTCATAATTCGAAGTATTGAGGGTGGATTGCTATACATTTGTAGAGTTATTTTGATCTTAAACCTAAGGGTGGTTGTACCAATTTTCAAGTCAACAGACTAGAGCAAGTAATAAAAAGATTGCACTAGAGGATTCATGAGATGAGCTATTGTAGTGAAGTATCTTCTTTGTATGATTTTGTTACCTTCTTATGTGTTTCATAAACTTAATTGTTATCTAAATTTGAATGAATTAGTTGGAAATTTAACTCATAATTTGTTTAAACACACTCTAGTTTGCACAGTTAGTCATTTATATGTTTTCCTCTGATACCCGGATTTGAGAACCCTTAATTTCTCCCCCATCCCAGATGACCTCTTTCACTTTTCTTCATGATTTGGCCTAGGGAACCCTTAATTTATCCCTGGATCCGATTGGAAACTATTTCAACTTCAAGCCTTTGAGATCTGTAGTAACTCCTCTATCTTGCCCTCTAGACACTGTTTTTTACAACTTAATCCAGTGTTGATTGTCTGACATTTGACCCCATAGCCCAATGGTAAAAGACAACCATTTTCATCTAAGTAAGTGACCCACCACCCGAATTAAAATAAAAAACCCAATCACAATCATAACTAGCCTAAAATTAAATAACTAAAACAAAGTTAAATCATAAAGAGAGAGACCTCTCTGAGATTAGGAAGGCTAGGTCCTGATCTCCAAAAGTGGTTTGTGGTTACCTCTATCATTTCTTTTTCTGACAACTTCGAAGAAATTTTGGAGTGATAACATCGTCGATGGGGGGTAGTGGAACCTCAAATAGGAATCACAATAGCGGACCCCCTCCCCCCTTTCCATGTAGAAAAGGGACGGGGGGTCCACATTTAAATCCTAGCCATTGAATCAGATGAGCTTGAGATCCATTGCATGAACCCTAAGACTTGGGAACCTGAAGTTTTTTGTTATATGTGCATTCTAGTTTTGGTCGAAATTAAAAGATCGAGGACACATATCATGATTGGAGCTATCAAGGATTTGAATGCAATATGGCCATTGGATGGAGGCTAAGGCCAAAAAATCCCAAAATTATTATAATGGAGAAATGTGAATTTACAAAGGGAAAAGACCCTGGTGGGATTCAAGGCCGCAGTGGCAGATGATGTGGACAATGGATGATGTGGCACCCTAGTTGCATGACACATGACACTTGGAATGGACATTTCGTAGACCCAAATGGGCCAAATATGCATGATATGTGGTACTCCTAGAAGAGGGGACATGGAGGATGTGATGTCAAAATGACCTAGGTATGAAGTCACTCTAGGGTGGTGTTTCCCTAAAAAAATTTTAAGGGCCATGGTGTAGAAGTCTTGAGGAAAAAGAGCCAGGGAGGGGAATGTCACCGTGATGCCACCCCAATAATATTCAACGGTGACATTGCCTCGACATTTTATAAAGGGGTATCATGGAGAATGGCCTGGGATTTATGTCCCAGAACGAGATTTTTGTTGGCAGAAAACATAGAGGCACTTTTTGTCCTGCTCCCTAGACCCACGGGATTTAATTAGAGGTGTAAGAGGAAACTCCCAAGATTATGTGGCAGAGTGGGCCTTACTTGACTATGGTCACGTGTCGTGTTATATATATATATAATATATATATATATATATTATATATAATATAATATATATATATATATAATATAATAGATATAATATATATATATATTTGTTAAACATATATATGTAATATACATATATAAATATGTATATAACATATATGTATAATACATATACAATATTATAACATATATGTATGTATATGTATAATATATATATATATATATAATATATATACATACATACATATATATATATCTTCTTGCAACACGAGCCGAGTTCAAAGTCCTTAGGTGATTCGAGAAGCCTGCGCATTAGTGCTTGACATTGGTGTGAACCTAAAGTGGCCAGATCAGTATTTTAGTCTGTAAGTTTTGATCTTTTAGACTCAGCCTGCTCGCATGCCAGGTAGCCTATAGATTTGTTATGCTACGGCTAACTCATATCTACTAAATGCTGCAACAGTCTATCTGAGGAAAAAGATTCCTTTTCGTAAGATTCCATTTTGTAATGTTCACATCCATATATGAATAAAATCCTTCTCGTCATATTTCTGCAACTTTTCCAGATATCAGGTTTCTTTGATTGATCCATATATAAATGAGTTTCTGAATGCCTATATTCAATTCAATGGTTTCAATGTCGCCCCACAAACTTTTATCGCTCAACTTCATTCTTCTATTTGTCTTCGATTTGTTTCAAGCACAATGCCTCCACTCAATCCGAAATTGTGCTCTAGAGCTTTGAAAGAAGGAGTAATAGTTGGTCCCGGTAATACTGCCCCCTTGCAGATAGGATTTTCAGAATGCACTCTGCCCGATGAATGGAATAGCACTTACATTCCATTATCTCAAAGATATCCTCAACTGCAAACGTCAAAAGAACCTAGGCAATTGTCTATTGTTAAGCACTCTGATGCTTCTTCTGGTCTCAAATTCACAAGCCCTCGTCTTGTCAGATCCATGACTATCCTGGATAGGTCCCCATATCTAGAAAGTTGAGACAGTACAAAAGCAGTGATACCTCCTCCAGTTATGCGTTCTCCTGCTCCTTTACCAGTGCTGTCCATATATTCTGCTCCCAAAGGGAATCAAAAGAAACCTCTGACTCACAAATCTGATGATTGCCAATTCTGTGTATCTGGTCCATCTTCTAGTTTCCAACTTGAAGATCAGAAGCTTGAACCAATATTGCCTGATATAAAAAGCTTTAGTCTTCCCAGAGCCCCACAGGATCCAATTGCAAAGATTAATGAAAGATATCTAGAGCCTACAAACTCTAGAAGAACTTTCAAGAATGGTACTCTGAAGATAGATTTTCAATGGAGACAGATGAAAAATATGTCAGATACAGATCAAACTGAAATAGAGAAAATGCATAAATATGCAAACTATCAGATTCTTTGTATGTTGCAGAATATAGATGATATAGCCAAAGATGTGCTAGAAATTAAAGAACATATAAAGAAAATGCACAATGGTTATAATGAATGTTTGGGAATACAGAATGAGCACAAACAGAAATTGAATGATGTCAATTCCAACATGGGAATAATCTCCAAGTCCCTTGAACACTTGAGAGATGCACTACCACAGCCTACTTCTCCACCTCATTATAGAGAAGTAGATCTTTCAAGTTCAAGATTAAAGTTTTCTTCTAGTACAAAGGAACCAAAAGATGGTCTTAGAAGTATTTTGTTCAAAAACATTGATAATATAGATACTGCTAAGATTGAAAAAGTACGAAAAGGAATAATGTTAGCCAGAGAGAAAACAGATTTAATGAAAAATAGGCTAACCACTTTTCCTATTGTTGAAAGCTTGAGATTACCAAAGGGCTATGTCTAGTGTTACCTCTAATTTTGGAGACCCCACTCAAGGAGAAACTAGTTCTAAAAGGGATATAGGTGATACATTCACATTCCCACATAAAGGAAATAAGGGTGATTGGGATACTTTTGCACATGACGCATCAGACGATAGTCCTTTTTCTATATTTAAAGACAATTTGGAAAGTGTCCCTGCCAAATTTGAAAATCCATCAGCTAAAGGATTTGGTAATACACTTTTAGTAAATATTGATTGCATGAAAGGTGAAGAAGTTATAACAGTCTTGCATAATGTCCATGCTTGGGCACTATAGCGAAAAGCTGAAACTAAAGCACCATGGTCTGATATAGTTACACAAATTGTTTGGTCTTTTACTGGCATTTTAAAACAATGGTGGGAGAAGTTGTCTGAAGAAGAAATGAACAATATCATTGAACATCCAACAGATCCCCTGAGAGCTATTTTTGATGCATTAAAACATGAATTCATAGGGGTTGTGCCAGAGAATTCAGCACATCATGGCCAACTCCTTTTATCTCAAAGATTGTGTAACATAGATTATCTGCATGATTATTATTGTGTTATGCAAAAACTCCTTTATCAAGCAGCAAATCCTCACAATGTTGCTTATTTAAGGTATTACATAGCTTCAATGCCAGGGAAAATTCCATATTTGATTAACCAGTATATTGTGACCAACAAAGTACAAATTGAAAATTCTTCATTTGTTGCAGTACATCAAATGATAGTTTCTATTCTGCAAAGAGAATCTGCATCAGAAAAAGCTAAAAAGAATTTTAAAAAGCAGATGCATTTCAGTACGAAGTTGTGTAATAATTTTGCAGAAACTTATGATTTTGGATGTAGTAGCAAATCTAAAAGGAAAGTGCCAAAAGTTTCATGCTCATGCAAGACATATAAGTATATTCCGAGAAAAAAATACTATCCTTCTAAGTTTTCCAAAAAGAAGAGGACAGTATTTAGGAAAAGAGCAAAGCCTTCTAAAAGAGTAACCTGTTTTATATGTGGGAAAGAAGGCCATTATGCAAATACATGCAAAGAGAAAAAGAATAAGAAACAGTTAAAGATTATGGATGTTTTCACTACATTCCATAATCCAGAGAATTGGGATCTCATATCCCACTCAGATGGAGAATATTTTGAAATTTCCAGTGATTCTTCTGCTTCAGACATTAATGATCTGCTTAATATCAGCAAAATAAGGTTGGAATCTGATTCCTCTGACTCTAATGAAACTTTTATTGCTAACATTAAAATGTTCTGTTTCAATAAAACAGATAATTTGCAGAATCATATTAATGACATAAAGACACAGCTAGCCCAGCTTGCACCATCCCAGTTAACAGCCAGAAGAAGATTGAAAGAAAAGCTGGAGAGTTTAGAAAAACAATTACCTTCCAAAAGGGTCATTGAGGATGAGAATTTCGTGGCAAGAGAGTTTGATTCAATGTTCAAACCATTGAGTTTTACAGAAGCTTCTCAAGATACAGGTATGGATGAAATCAATACTCTCAAGAAAAAAATTAGCAGTTTGGAATCATCTATTAGTTTAACAAGATCAGAAATGTTGCAATTATCAGCTAAACTTCAAAATCTTATTTCTGAATATAATGATGCTAATTCCAAATTGGCGAGAATTCTGATGAAGGATATTCCAGACGAAATGCCCATGAAATCTAAGGAAGTAGATTTGGTAAACATCATGGGAATAGGAGATAAAGTGGTAATCCCTCTGAAAATAAAATTGCCAAACATAAAGGAATACACTCTAGAAGCACAAATTGATTCTGCAGCTATGTGTAGTTGCTGCAAGTTTGGTGCAATTCCTTCTTATTATTGGCAACCTACTAAACTGTCCTTTAGAGCTGTAAATAAAGAATTAATGGAGATTAACTATATATCTCTTGATTTCCCAGTCTATTTGAATCATGTACAGACTTATGTTACATTGTACAGTTTTGATACAGGCTCAGATGTCTTGTTAGGACAAGATTTTTTGAAAAGATTCCTCCCAGTTACCTTTGGCAAAGACTCCGTCACATTTACTACTAATGAGGGACCTGTTATGATTCCTGCAAAGAATGAGTACCACCTTAAGGTCAAGCCCAGTGAAGAAGATAATTTGCAAGACACTATGTATAATCTTACAAAAATTCAAAAATTTGTCAAGCATGCAGAAATACATGGGCAAAAGGCATTGCAGGTGATCTCAGATAAGCTACACCAAGATTGCACAGCAAGCAGGCCAGACGCTTTCTGGACCAGAGAGAAATATTTTGTAGAATTACCTTATAAAGATGGGCATGTTCCTAAAGCACAGAAAGAAAGTGCTAACCATATGTCGCCTACTGATCAAGCCTTGTGCAAACAAGAAATTCAACAACTGCTTGAACAAAATTTGATTGAACCTTGCAAAAGCCCATGGGCATGTCCAGCTTTCTATGTCAACAAACATAGTGAGCAAAAACGCGGCAAGAAGAGGTTGGTAATTAATTACAAAATATTGAATGAGGCCCTCATGCCTATCAGGTATCCTCTTCCCAATAAAGAATTGTTGCTTGCTAAAATAGCTAATGCCAATGTTTTCAGCAAATTTGATCTTAAAAGCGGGTTTTGGCAAATTGGCATTATTCCAGAAGACAGGTATAAAACCGCCTTCACGGTTCCCCATGCCCAATACCAATGGACAGTCATGCCCTTTGGATTAAAGAATGCTCCGTCTGAATTTCAAAAAAGGATGGAAGATATTTTTGGAGGGGTAGAATATGTAATTGTATATATTGATGATTTTCTTGTGTTCAGCAAGGATGTAAATACTCACAAGATGCATTTAGAAAACTTTTATAAAATGGTATACAAGCATGGTTTAGTTCTATCTGACTCAGAAGAAAAATTTCAAATTGGAAAAGTCAGAATAGACTATTTAGGATTGCATATAGAACAGGGTCATATAGAGCTTTAGCCTCATGTCCTTCTCCATCTTTTAAAGTTCCCTGATATTTTCCTTGATGAAAATATGCTTCAGAGATTTTTAGGTTGCTTGAATTACATTCGGCAGTTCTACAAAAAGCAGTTTGAAGATACTAAGATTTTGCAGAAAAGACTGAGGAAAGAAAAAATCGAATGGTCCAATGAAATGACTACAACAGTAAGGAAATAAAAAGCAAAATCAGAGAACTTCCCAAGTTAAGACTACCTGACACTAATCTCCCATTCATTCTTGAAACAGATGCATCTGATCATACATGGGCTGCAGCATTGTTACAGAAACATGGAAGGAAGGAACTTGTTTGTGCATATGCCTCTGGCACTTTTGACGACACAGAAGTCAAGTATCCATCCTCCCACAAAGAAATACTTGTTGTCAAAAGGGGAATCCAAAGATTCAGATTGTTCTTGAAGAGTGTCAGGTTTTTGG
Source organism: Pinus taeda (assembly GCA_000404065.3). Lineage (NCBI taxonomy): Eukaryota > Viridiplantae > Streptophyta > Pinopsida > Pinales > Pinaceae > Pinus > Pinus taeda. The sequence goes on along the minus strand of APFE030062097.1, from coordinate 90,893 downwards.
TTAGAACTGATCTAAAGCACATGAAAGGTATTTTGTCCAACAAAAAATTGTTAGAACAAGGAAATACCAGGATTCTAAGATGGGCTCTCTGGCTAGAAGGTTTTGATTTCGACATCGTCTGTAAATCAGGTGCAGAAAATTATTTAGCAGACATGTTGACAAGAGAAGGAGCTCCAGAAATCAAAGACATCAAGATGTTCAGACCCCTGTACAAAGAAGAAAGTTCTTCGAGTAAAAGTCCAGTACAGTCTAGTGTCTGTCAGTCAAAAATTTGTTCAATCTTGGTCTGTAGTCAGTGTAAATATGAATTCTGTTGGGATTGAGTCAAATCATTACTAGTAGAAGTCATCCAAATTATTTTGCAGATGTGTTTTGATTCAGAGTCTGGCATGATAGCCTACAATAGTGAGTTACCTTATAGAGATAGGCCTTGGCGTGTCTATTGTGCACTGTTTAGAGGACCAGTTCTTGTCTATTTTGGTTTTGTCCAACATATAGACTGGACATGGCAAGATTATTTCTCCATCCATCAGAGGGCCAAGATACATGGTTATCTTAGAGTCATTGCATATGCAACACAGTTGGATAGTGCTAATAACTGGTGGAGTCCCTGGTTTAGGTTGTTTATGTTTAAGTATATGCCTAGGAGTGAGCATATTTGTAATTTTAATTTCCAGGAAACCATTAACACTTTAATTTGGGAAATTCATATTACTGCTTGATATGACTACACTGTAGAGTTTTAATTTCTCCATACTGAAACAGAAGTACTCTTATAGGATAGACAGCAAGATGAACCATCATTCAGTTTGAAGGTCAGCTTCCATGGAGAAATTTCTACAAATCCCAGGACGAGACCAGCAAATGTATTCCATTTTCCATTTTTTTGCTGTTTTTTGGAAGTAGCACCTCCATGGCTTGATGATGCCTTGCCAAATGATATATTTGCTCCTGACATAGAACAATTATTGGAGATGGACGAAGCCGAAAGAGCATATGCTGGTGCAGAAGAATGGCAATATAATAGTGATTGATGTATATGATCACTCATCATATATCATGTACATTTTTAGTTTTCGTGGGTTTTCTTTAAAATATCCACTTTGTAATTATAATAAGCCGATGTCCTAGATTCTGTCGTCTTGTCTATTGATCATATTTTACATTTTCGTGGGTTTTCTTTAAAATATCCATTGTGTAATTATTATGAGCCGATGTCCTAGACTTTAGCCGTCATGTCTATTGATCATGTGATCTTGTTATTTAGATAGTGTCAGATTCGGTCCCCACATGGCACTGCCTTTAAGGGACGAGATAACAGGTGGTAGTACCCACTTGCCCGAATCTTTTATTTTGCTTCTTACTATTAGTCCTTTGGATATGATTTCCTGCGTGATATTCATACCAAAAGGAGATTCCTCCTGTCGCATGTTTCGGTAAAAATTTCAACCGGTTTACCTACTAAGAGATTATAAATACTAGAATTGAAAGGAGGAGGGGCATTCAGAAATTGAGAGTCTTAGGGTCGAGAACTCTGAGTCGAATTTTTCTCCTGCTCTGCATCTGCGGACATTTTGTCTGATCTGCTTGCAACACGAGCTGAGTTCAAAGTCCTTAGGTGATTCGAGAAGCCTGCGCATTAGTGCTTGACACTGGTGTGAACCTAAAGTGGTCAAATCAGTATTTTAGTCTGTAAGTTTTGATCTTTTAGACTCAGCTTGCACGCATGCCAGGTAGCCTGTAGATTTGTTATGCTACGGCTAACTCATATCTACTAAATGCTACAGTAGTCTATTTGAGGAAAAAGATTCCCATTTGTAATGTTCACATCGTCCTGGGATCTGTAGAAATTTCTCCATGGAAGCTGACCTTCAAACTGAATGATGGTTCATCTTGTTGTCTATCCTGTAAGACTACTTCTATTTCAGTATGGAGAAATTCAAGCTCTACAGTGTAGTCATATCGAGCAGCAATATGAATTTCCCAAATTAAAGTGTTAATGGTTTCCCGAAAATTAAAATTACAAATATCCTCACTCCTAGGCATATACTTAAACATAAACAACCTAAACCAGGGACTCCACCAGTTATTAGCACTATCTAACTGTGTTGCATATGCAATGACTCTAACATAACCATGTATCCTGGCCCTTTGATGGATGGAGAAATAATCTTGCCATGTCCTATCTGTATGTTGGACAAAACCAAAATAGACAGGAACTGGTCCTCTAGACAGTGAATAATAGACACGCCAAGTCCTATCTCTATAAGGTAACTCACTATTATAGGCTATCATGCCAGACTCTGAATCAAACCACATCTGAAAAATAATTTGGATGACTTCTACTGGTAATGATTTGACTCAATCCCAACAGAATTCATATTTACACTGACTACAAACCGAGATTGAACAAATTTTTTACTGACAGACACTAGACTGTACTGGACTTTTACTCGAAGAACTTTCTCCTTTGTACAGGGGTCTGAACATCTTGATGTCTTTGATTTCTGGAGCTCCTTCTCTTGTCAACATGTCTGCTAAATAATTTTATGCACCTGATTTATAGACGATGTTGAAATCAAAACCTTCTAGCCAGAGAGCTCATCTTAGAATCCTGGTATTTCCTTGTTATAACAATTTTTTGTTGCACAAAATACCTTTCATGTGCTTCAGATCAGTTCTAACCAAAAACCTGACACTCTTCAAGAACAATCTGAATCTTTGGATTCCCCTTTTGACAACAAGTATTTCTTTGTGGGAGGATGGATACTTGACTTCTGTGTCGTCAAAAGTGCCAGAGGCATATGCACAAACAAGTTCCTTCCTTCCATGTTTCTGTAACAATGCTGCAGCCCATTTATGATCAGATGCATCTGATTCAAGAATGAATGGGAGATTAATGTCAGGCAGTCTCAACTTGGGAAGTTCTCTGATTTTGCTTTTTATGTTCCTTACTGCTATAGTCATTTCATTGGACCATTCGATTTTTTCTTTCCTCAGTCTTTTCTGCAAAATCTTAGTATCTTCAGACTGCTTTTCGTAGAACTGCCAGATGTAATTCAAGCAACCTAAAAATCTCTGAAGCATCTTTTCATCAAGGAGAATATCAGGGAACTTTAAAAGATGGAGAAGGACATGAGGCTGAAGCTCTATATGACCTTGTTCTATATGCAATCCTAAATAGTCTATTCTGACTTTTCCAATTTGAAAATTTTCTTCAGAGTCAGATAGAACTAAACCATGTTTGTATACCATTTCATAAAAGTCTTCTAAATGCATCTTGTGAGTATTTACATCATTCATGTGTATTTCCCAAAAGGGGGGTTTATGTATATTATGATATATACATATATTTCTATAATGCAAGTTGTGGAAAAGAGGGGGCCTGCGCATAGTTATGTGGCACAGGCCCAAGTGGTCGCTGCTGATAGAAATAACTTGGACCCCACTTGAGATTATATAGTTGTGATGAGAGGAGCCACGTAGAAATATAGGAAGACATGGTAGAGTCTAGTGACATGGCAGAACTGGATGATGTGGCAAGAGGCCATTGGACTAAATCTTTAAAGGGCCATATCTTTTGATATGGGACTCATATTGACACAAATTTTATGTGACTAGAAAGGTCTCGATGAGACAAACACAATGACGTTGTTTATTCTAGGATTTGAAAAGTTTGAAAAAGGTTGAAATTTTAAACCCCATTTCCATAACTAGACATTATGTTGAGAAACCAATGGTTATGTAGTTTAATTCTTGTTTTCCCTTCATTGATAATTACTTGTGGATATTAGCAGTCTTCTTACTTCGTTTATGTTCTCTTCATCAATCAATTAAACAAATGTTCAAAATACAAAGATCACAAAGAGACAAAGAGAACCAAAAATTAGGCTCCAAACCAGGGCAAAACCCCACAAGGGGACCCACAAATACTTCTTTTATAGAATTAGATCAAAATGATATTTCCAAGACCAAGACCAAGACCAAAAACTTTCACAAAGATCCCAAGTTAGCCCTCCTTTGGTCAAGTCAAAGTCAACAAAAGTCAACACTAGCCAAACCTTTGGATTCTGCTCAAATCACATAAATTTTCGACTTTGTAGTAGAGATTGAATTTTGTCCCTATAGATTCTCTGAAATTCCATACAAAGTTTGCACGTGTGAGTAAAAACTAGGTAGAAAATGTGAATTGTCTCTCTCCTTTGACTTCTGTTGATTTTTCTTCTATATTTGGCACATAAATCATTATGATATGTTGAGTGATGAATTACTCTCCAGGTTGTCGAGTTTACTTGTATTTATATATGTCTAGTAGGGTTGAAAAGGTGCCACATAGGCCAACTATTCAAGGAGGGTTGACTTGGTCTTTGTGATGACATTTTTATTTTTTACTCTTTTGAGCATGAAGAACATCCTTTAACCAAAATAATAATAATAATAACAATAAATATGAAAAATACATCAATGATATAATTATTTTACATTGTGAAGACCGAAACAGTTACATTTTCAACACTCCCTCTTAACTAGGGAGGTATTCATAATGACTCAATAGGGCAATCTCAAGTTGAAATATTCATATAAGAAAGGATTCAAATTGATAAGCATCAATGATGATTTACATCATCATAATCGACATGGTAAAAATACAAAGGCCTTGACAACTAAGCTCTATCTCTCCACTAAATGAGAGCACAATGTTGGGGGGCATGGACACCACCACCTCTCAGGCACATACCCCACCTAGGTGTTCCCAGAGTATGTCCTCATAAGACAATTTCCCTCTCATCCCAAGGAAAAGCTCGTCCTCCAGACCATTCTTACCGAGTCACATGACTCAAGAATGTATGTCCCTAGTGCTTATCCAATCCACCATTCTCCAAGCTAGTGCCTTTACTAGGCTTACATTTATTAGTCATTGCCATAGTACATGACACATGGAGAATACAGTGTCCATCCTCACTCCCTCTCAACTAGGGGGGAGATATCCACAAGCCTAAGCTTGTTTCGTAAATATTAAAGCTTCATGTTAGGAAGATATTTCATCAATATATATGTTATATATTCGTCAATGGAGATGTTCTATAGCTTCACAACCCCATCCCGCAGCAAATCTTCAAATGTAGTGATATTTGATATTGATGTGCTTCATCCTTGCATGTGAAACCGGGTCCTCTGTCAACTTTATGCAGCTCTGGTTGTCTCATCATATGATGGTACAATCTAAAGGCCCTTCAAATAGATCTGCAAGCAACTTATAGAGCCAAACTACTTCTCGAATAACTTCATTGGATGTTATGTATTCAACTTCAGTAGTACTAAATGTAATTGGGTCTTTGTTGAGTATATTGTCATTGATGTCAAATCGGGTGCAGGATTTCAAAGAGAGTGTAGGATTCAAAGTAGGTGCAAGATTTCGTCATTTAAGTCCTTGGTATGTTGGCATGCATGAATGAGATTATTCATTAAAGAAACCCTATCTCTAGGGTTTGGATTTCCTGTATGATGAGAACACCCCACATTTTTGGAGGTTTTTGAAGATGTAGGTAAATGAATTTGCCTTGGAGATACTCACCATTGGATTCTCCTTGTCATGTAAATCTTGTTGATATGCGAAGAGCTTCATGGGCTCTTTCAGTTTGACAGATACACCTGTTGGAAGATATGAATCTCCACCTTGTGATCAAAGCCCCAAAGATTGATGATGTGGCAGTTTCTCATTGGCTAAAATAAGGAGGACTTTTTTTATAAATTAAATTAAATGATGTTTATGGAGGGTTTCAACATTTATTAAAAGTAAGGAAAAGGTTTTTGGGAAGATTAACCCGTGGCTCCAAAAAGTCAAAGGTCGAGGTTGATTTATTTCAAATGTTTATTAGTCTAAATTTGTGGGAGTTTTCAATTCGTTTGAAAATTAATTTTTTAAAAGAAGGCTCTTCCCTCCAAAACCATAGGTCAAACGAACTCAAGATCCTTCCTCCAAGAACTATATAAACACATTTATTTCCCTCTCTAATAGACAAGCAAGAAGAGTGAAGTTTCTTTGTAATTTTCTTGTGGCCAGTAGCAGTGGACAAAAACTCAGAATGGGTCAATTTTCTAATGTTTATGGTTATACGCTAAAGAATTTATCTCTAGAACAAATTTTTGAAGGGTTAATGGGATGCATTCACTTTGAGGGGATTTGTTTAGGACTTGAATTTGTTTTGCAGGTTGCTTTACCATATTTTGAAATTGAACTTGGTCCATTCTATGTGGCCCAATACAGTACATTTGTGACATATAAATTTGATGTGTTCTAAAATGATTTATTAACGGTTTCACTATTTGGGGCACAGGGCATCATTGGTTTACAAGCTTTGTGCAAGAAAAATCTATGGGTAAAAATCTCACTTGAATTATGTTTGAAATTGTGCATTCATCCTAGGGAAATGACCTACACATGATTATCCATGCGATCATCAAACAAGGAGAATTTGTTGGGTTATTCTAGGCATATGTTTCATTAATTTTGTGTCTTCATGTAGAAAAATTGGATTCCTGCAACATTGATGACTTGTTTCTTCTAAACCTTGATTGATCCAATAACCCTAACCAATATTCCCAAATATCATATGCACATTCTTCAGATCTGAAGCATTTAGAGACCTAGTATTTTATGCACGATACTAAGGAATAGGTTGCATTGTGCGTGATTTGAGTGTTGAATTAATGAACCTAAGATAGATGGGGTATGTGGAATTCTGTAGCATATTTGTATCACCAAAAAATGTGGTGAGAAACATGATGCACAACAGTTTGCAACCTTTGACCATCATTTGAGCAGAGGTTGCACACACACTGGGATTAAGGGCTAAAAATAAAAATATGTTTGTGCGTGAGGATGGTAAAAACACACATTCTCTATGTCATTTGTTTTGGGTGTTGTGTATGGAACATTCCTTGAAGTGATATGGTAAAAGATTAATGCAGCCAATGTCAAAGTACAATTAGGATCCAAACAAATTATATCTGAACATGAAGTTTGGTGTGTGGTCGTTTTGTTAGTAGTGGGTGATTACTGAATGAGCGTATATTATCCTAATATTGAACGCAGTTCACCTGTAGCATAAATTTCAGTGTTGGGTGTGATAGATAGATGACAATGCAAGGGTGATATAAATGTAATGGCAGTGAAATCGATGTAGGATATTCGTGCAAAACGATTATTGTGCCTAAGCAAGGAGTGGATTGATAGTGTTGTGCATAGTGTGTTATCGCTCAGTAATTTCTCAAGGTTAAAGAAAGAAATCACTAAGGTAACCACAAAACCACTTTTGGAGCATAGGCTCTAGCCAACCTAGGCTCAGAGAGGGCTCTCTCTATATGATTTAGCTTTGTTTGCTGGGATTTCAGGCTAGTTATGAATGTTCAAGGGGTTTTTTTATTTGTATTTGAGATTGGGTGGTGGGATTCTTTAAACAGATGGATAGAATGATGTCTCTAGACCATTGGGATATGGAGTCAACAAAAGGGCAGTAGAACTGGATCAACTCACTAAAGGGAATTTTCAAAGGGCAAGCTAGCAGAGTAAAGTGTAGGTCTTTGGAACAGGGGGGTGAAATGGTTTGAATCAGGGTGAGAGAGAAATTAAGGGTTCTTGGGCTGGGACTTAAATAAGGAATAGGGGGTAATCAAAAGCAAAGGGCAATTAATAATCCTTTGATCTGGACTAGCAAGAAACAACCTAAACTAAGCTAAGGAGAAATTAAGAATTCCTTAACCTAGATATCAGTTGAAAACATTTCTAAGCATAACTGTTAAAACAAAGTGTAATTAAACAAATTCTGAGATATTGTTCCAGTTATAGCATTCAGATTCAGAAATACATTAAAGATTGTGGAAAAACTTTAGAAAGATAACAACAACACGAGAAAATACTTGTCAGCACTTCGCTCAACACATGAATCCTGTGAAATATCTTGTCTTTATTCATCAATCCAACTTCTTGGCTCAGTCAATGATACAATAGCTTTACAATCTCTTGATCAAACTTCTATAGAAATGTCTAGGAATCCACACTACATACTTCGAATTGTGAAGTATTTATACAAAAGTTTTATTACAAAATATCTCAAACTAACTTGAGATTTAATCTAGGAAATAAAAATATCTTCTTACAAGAAGATAGAGACAACTATTGAACTGCTTTCATGTTGTCCCATTTATTGTGGTACTGGTGGCCTTTATGGTTTGATTTTTATCCCTTTATGCTCTTTGTTGTTTGAACCTTCACGCTCGAGGCTTAAGTCACTTTAGGCTTTCATCTGATACTCTTTAACACTGATACACTTTTACTTTGATGACCTGTCAATATCTTTTATTGTGTTTTTACTTTTGTTGTACATTTTAACTTTTTACTATGTATTTCAACAATAAATTATTTAGTTTTTATATGTATTAGCATATGGTAATGGATATTGATAAACTTTCTATATGTTTGATTTGTTTGTATTTTGACTGTATGCTCTGTCTGGTTCCTTTGTTTTAACAGTCAATGTCTATGTGTGAATGATTTCTTTCTCTGTTCTCTGTATAACTCTTTTCTTCTTCTGAATGAAGGTTTTTTAAATAGATTTCCTTTTGAGTCTTAGAGTAAACAAGTTTTGTGGATAGTATCAAAATTGTTTATCCAAGCTTTGGTCTTCTGCTAATTACCTACAAAATACAACAATTTGTTAATAAAACATAGGTCTGCGAGGAGGTGATCGGAGGCCGTACTGAAACTGGGAAGAACTGTGGATAGATTTCAGAAGGTGTTCAGGAGGGAATCCATGGTGAAATCATGTCACAGAGGCTCAGGGTGGAGCCAAAAGGGTTTGATAAGTTTCGTTGTGTAACTGAATGCATGAAAATGAGGGTTTTCAGGGTTTTAACGGGTAATGGGTAAATTGGCGCGGAATTTTATATTATGAACAGTGAGTGGTTTCTTGGGTTGAGCGGGGAGGCGGTTTCCCAGGCCATCGCACTGCTTTTGTGGCAAAGGTGGTATTGAGGAGGGATCACCTAATCTACCTGCACGCCTGACACGTATCATTTGGGGTTCGGGAGAAAACCACTTTATCGGGCAGGTAATGATCGGCCATCAGACGCGCCCGATATGGCTGTGCACCGTTTTATTTAGGTGCAGATGATCGGATGGTAGTCGGGTGGGAGACTAGCACGGAGGAAACGGACAGAGGTTTGGGGGGGGAAAGGGCTTTAATTATGACAGATTGTGATTATTATGGGGTTAATCATGGGGTTAGGGGATCAGACAGGTTTTAATGAAGGTTTAACTTAACTTCGCAAAGAATTGATGGGTTAAGTGGGTTTCATCGGGGGGAATAGAATAAAACTATAGTTTATAGTTAAACTATGGGTGGGGATAATACATAAGGATTTATTTATATAGGAGAAACAGGGGATTATGGGAGCTATATAATTAAATTAGAAATTAATATGACATGAAATAAGCGGAGATGAAAATAGTATTAAGTGTAATGTAATATTTGTACATTTCCTTTACATACACTTAACTTAGGATAAAATCTTTTTGTGGGTTTTTCAATGAAATGGGATTTAACGTGGTATTTCTCACTTTTCATAGGCTAATGGAGTTTAACCTTAGGAAAAAATAAATTCTAATGGAAATGAAGGGGGGTGACTTTTATGAAGGAGATTCTAACACTTGATGTCCATAAGTCATTAGACCGAGGGTCCGGTCCCACCAAAAGTTAGAGAAATGCTCTGAGCCTCTTTGACTTGAAGGATTAAAAGTACTAGAACATGCTTGTGGATAGGAAATTAGTAAGTATAGGGGGAAAATGACTAAGGGGGAGTTAATTAAATTAACTTGCAAACCTTTTCTTTTGCCTTCATAATTAATCATACATATTAGCACATATGTCTAGGCATGATGAATGTGTTTTGATCCAATCAACTTTATACTTCATCAACATTTCTTCTACTTACCCATTACCTACCCTAACATTTTATTCTTCTTTATACTTATTTGGGTGCATTTAGGCTAGCATACCCTTTTCTTTCCTTTTCTTTTATAAAACAAGCTATCTACTTCTAAAACCTTATATCTTCCAAGGGCTCAGATTAAACTGATGAGCTCCTTTTATTACTCTACCTATCTACTGATCTGCCAAGATTAAGCTATTTGGTTATATTTTATTCTCTAACTACAAACATAAAATTCAAAGCATGACATAGTCAAGATTACGTAGTTTGACTACCATGGGTTGTGGCATGTGTGACAAGCTCCACACAACCATTATTTGCAGAAGAAGTAACATAGTAGTGGCATTTAGACTTGAACACTTTCATGATATGTTTTTGTATTTGGGGTTCATATATTTTCATTTTTTGATCTTTTCTTATTCTTTT
>APFE030062097.1:44140-79649 GCA_000404065.3 Pinus taeda | reverse complement strand
TTTCTGTCCTTTGGTTATTCTTTTAGGACATACCCTCTTTACATCTTTTAATTCTAATATAGAAAACATTTGTAGAAAGCAAAGGTATGTATAATATTACAATACTGACCATAGTCAATTCAAAATTATGATCTTATTATTATAGGACCCTAACATAGTGTATAGTTAGTATTGGCAGACATTGTGACATGGTATCTAAGCTACATTAAATTAACAAATCTGAAGTTGATTTGCTTGTAACCTAGTTGTGAACACTTGTAGCCAATATATGATATTAACGAACCATTTTGACATTAATTTCACACAAAGATAAATCTTTAGTACTTGTTAGTATTGAATAGAACCTTCAGAAATGTATATAGCAGTGACCTTGATTACAACAATGACCTAGATGATAATAGTAACATTCTCTTGATGACAACAATGACTTTGATGACATTAGTAAAATTCTCTTGATGACAATAATGACCTCGATGTATAACCTAGTCATTCTTGTACTATCTTTTGTTGATGCTACTTTCACAAGAGAATGGGGTATGTTGTTGAGCACTAGATTTTGAGTAGAATCATTGAAGTATAATGATAATCTAGGGTTTGGATTGACAGTGACTCATGACAATGTAATGCATGGTTGTGTTTCTATAACAGTGACTTATGGTTGATGACAACATGATGCATGACAATGTGATGCATGGTTGTGTTTCTATGACAATGACTTATGATTGATGACAATGTGATACATGACAATGTTTCTATGACAGTGACTTATGATTGATGACAATGTGATGCATGGAAATGTTTATATGGAAGTGAATTAGGACTTATGACAACGTGATGCATGGCAGTGTTACTCATGCCCTTTTCTACAGAATGTTGAGGCTGAATGATTGATTTAATATGCAATAGTAGCATAAGTGGTAGCATAAGTGACAATAGAAACAATGACAATGGATAGTTGGAGTAGTGGCAGCAGGAGTGGCAATGAAGTGTGGTAGTAGAGGTAGCAGTTTGTGACAATAATAGATTAGCATTAACGAACATATTGTAATTGGGTCATTGTCCCTTGTATGAGAGCCCAAACTCATTCAAGGAGCATTTTCTTCCTTCCATCCTTGCTGGTAAAACTCTTTGGGAGTTTGTACTTCCTTCTAGTTCAAGTGGTAAATTTGTACGTGAAACATACATAGCAAAGCTTGTTGAGAAAAATCTCTTGTGTATTAATCTTTATGATGTGATGATGTTTCATCTTTTGAATGTTTATAAGAAAATCTAACCATTTGTGAAAAATTAAGGGAAATATATATTCACCCGTCTCTCAGTATTTCCAACAATTGGTATCAGAGCCGGTCCTTTGTTGGAAGCTTAACCGCTTGAAGGCAAATCTATAACATCCAAAGCTATTTGGTGGAGCCTATGGTTGAAGGTAAGATGTTTGTTGATCTTGAAGAAGATGTTAATTCTCTCAAAGACAAAATTGGCAAATTGGAATGGGACAAGGATTTTCTCAAAGATACGTATAGTAGTTCTTCTGCAGAAATTGAAAAATTGAAGAAGGAGAATACAAAGAACTGCAATAATTCAAGATCAACTGTGGTTAAAATTAGCCACCTTCAAAATCAAATTGGTAACCAACTAATGCCAAAAAAGGATCGTGAACTTGATGAAGCAAAGAAGGAAGTGGATCATCTCAAAAGCATGCTACAAGAGGCAAATAATAGGGAAAGCTCCTTGACAAGCCAACTCAAGGAAAAGGAAAAGGAAAATCCAAATAAATGGAATGAGTAGGATAAAGAAATTGGCAAGCAAATCACCATGTTGAAGAAGCCAAAAGGATTGAGGAAGTTGTAAGAATTCAAATGGAGCAGAAGGAAGAGGATTGCATGAAACATGAACAAGAAATCGCCACCTTGAGAATAGAAGTGGACAAGTTGAATAAAAAATTAAGGAGTTCACAAGTCTTGGATGGAATTCTCAATTGGAAAAGATCACCACTTATTAAGACAGGTCTTGGATATGTTAGTGAGTCCTCATGTTGGAAGGATGAAAGATCCAAAGATGAAGAGAAGCCACATGTAAAAGAAGAAGAAAAAGGCTCATGAAGAGAAGCCACATGACAAAGAATAAAAGAATCCTCATCAAAGGAAGCCTTGTACCAAAGATGGAGAGAAGCCCAAAGTCAAAGTTTTTCACAAGTCAACGAACATCTGAAGTTGGAAGACCAATCCCTCAATAAATCAAGGTAATGTATTCATGACGCCAAATCATAATTCAGAAGTGGAGAGCAACAAAGCCTTGGATACTCTTAAGGACAAGACACATTTAAGAGATCATCACTCTATACACCCACATATGTAGGCACATTTTATTGTTTTGTCTATGCATGTTCTAACTATGGACATAAAGCTGGAGATTGCAGAGAATATAGTAGGAGAAATGATAAGGGGTTTTATCAAAGCCCTAGAGGCATATTTTAAAGAAGACAAGACATAATCCCATATGCCTATGACAAAAGAAGTTACAACACCTTTGCTCCATTATTCAGACCAAATGTAGAGTGCTACATATGTCATAAATTTGGAAATTTTGCATGATATTGTAGAATAAGCTTGACATGGACCTCACACAACCAAGAAGGAAGGACATTCACCAAGAAAGAAGACAAGAGCACCGTGGTTTGGCAAAGAAAACAAGTTTCACAATGAATTCTCACACATCGGAAGACATGATACAACGAGAGAGTGTATTGTCAAGGGGATCCTATGTAATGGAACAATAAGAGAGCATATTGTCAATGAGATCCATGTCAAATCAAGATATTGTCAACGAGGAGGACTCACTAGTCACCCTTTGTCATTGATGTCAAAGGGGGAGAGAATCTTAGAAAGAAATGAAGGAAAGAAGCATGAAGTTAAGGAGAGCTTATGCAACATGCCATGCGATGATTGGTGTATTGACATCAATGACAAAGGGGGATATTGTTGAATATGTTGTCATTGATGTCAAAGCAAGTGCAAAATGTCAAAGAGGGTGCATGATGTCAAAGAGGGCGTAGGATATCAAAGCAGGTGCAAGATGTCGTCATTAATTTCCTCGATATATTGGCGTGCATGAACAAGATGATGCATTGATGAAACCCTAGCTCTAGGGTTTGGATTTCGTGGATGATGAGCACACCCTACATTTGTTGAGGTTTTTGAATATGCGGGTCAATGAAGTTGCCTTGGAGACCCTCGCCTTTGGATTCTCCTCATCATGTTCATTTTGTTAATATGAGGAGTGCTTCGTGGGCCCTCATGGTTTGAGAGATATGCCCATTGGAAGATATGAAGCTCCACCTTGTGGTCAAAGCCCCAAAGTTTGACGACGTTGCAGTTCCTCATTAGATAAAATAAAGTGGACTTTTGTTATAAAATAAAATAAATGATGTTTATGAAGGGTTTCAACATTTATTAAAAGTAAGCAAAATGTTTTTAGGAAGATTAACCCATGGCTCCAAAAGGTCAAAGGTGGAGGTCAATTTATTTAAAATGTTTATTAGTCCAAATTTGTCGGAGTTTTTAATTCATTTGAAAATTAAAATTTTTAAAATAGGCTCTTCCTCCAAAACCATAGGTCGGTTGACTTCAATAGCCTTCCTCCAAGAACTATATAAACACATCGATTTCTCTCTCCAATAAGCAAGCAAGGAGAGCGAATATTCTCTGTAATTTCCCCGTGGCCAAGAGTAGTGGAGAAAAACCCATAAGTTGTCAATGTTCTAATGTTTATGGTTGTATGTTGAATCTTTTTTTACCAAAATTAAGTTCTAAAGGGTTAATGGGATGTATTTTCTTTGAGGGGATTCGTTTGGGATTTGAATTTGTTTTAGAGGTTGCTTTGCCATATTTTGAAATTGAACTCGGTTTATTCTCTGTGGCCCAATACAACATATCTGTGACATATAAATTAGGGATGGGTTCTAACCTGATTTATTAATGGTTTTGCTATTTTGGGTAGAGGGCATCGTTGGTTGACAAGATTTGTGCAACAAAAATTGATGGGAAAAAATCTCATTTGAATCATGTTTGAAACTATGCATTCATCCTAGGGCAGTGGACTACACATGATTATCCCTGTTGTCATCAAACAAGGCAAATTCCCTGGGCCATTATGGGCACATGTTTTATTAAGTCCATGGCTTCCTGTAGAAAAAATAGTTTCTTGCAGCATTGATGACTTGTTTCTTCTGATCTTTGACTAATCCAAGAACCATAACATGTATTCCCAACTCTCACATACACATTCTTCAGATCTGAAGCATTTAAAGACCTAGAATTTTGTGCACAGTCTAGAGGCAAAGGTTGCATTGTGTGTGATTTGAGTGTTGAAGTAATGAAGCTAAGATTGATGGGGTATGTGGAAGTTTGTAGCATAGATGTATCACCAAGTAACACAACGAGAAACATGATGCACAATGTTTTTCAATCTTGGAGCATCTTTTGAGCAGAGGTTGCACACATAGTGTGATTAAGGGCTAAAAATGAAAATATGCCTGTGTGTGAGGATGATAAAAATACACATTCTCTATATCATTTTTTGGGGTGTAAAGTGTGTGGAACATGTCATGAAGTGATCTAGTAAAAGAATAATGTAGCCAATGTCAAAGTGCAATAAGGATCCAATCAAATTATATACGAACATCAAGTCTGGTGTGTGGTCATTTTGTTAGCAGTGGGTGATTATTGAATGAGTGTGGATTAGCCTAAGATTGAATGTAATTCATCTCTAGCATAAATTGCAGTGTTGGGTGTGACAGATAGATGGCAATGCAAGGGTGAACTAAACGTAATTGCAACACGATTGATGTAGGAGATTTGTGTAGAGAAATTGATGTGCCTAAGCAAGGAGTGAATTGATTGTGTTATGCATAGGGTATAGTTAGTATTGGTAGATAATGTGATAGGGTATCTGAGGTACATTAAATTAACAATTCTGGAGATGATTTTACTGTAACCTAGTTGTGAATAACTGTAGCCTATATATGCTATTGGTGAACCCTATTGTCATTAATTTCACACAAAGATAAATATTCAGTCCCTACCAGTATTGTGTAGAACCTTCAAAGAAGTGTATAGTAGTGACATATATGGCAAGAGTGATCCACGTGGATATTGGTGGCCACTTGCCTATCCCACTTGGAACCCCACCATTATTTCTTTAAATTTCCTTGATTGTAGCACAATTTACTATTTTTGGCATTTTTTTTCAAGTTCTAAACTTCTGGAGACATTTTGAGGCCATAAATGACATTTTTTTTTAACGAGCAGAGCTATAACCAATAGTAGGGGTTTGTAATCAAAAGTTGTTGTCCTCCGTTAGATATTTCTAACAAGGTATTGTACACATCAAATGGAGATTGTATTCCAAAGTTATGACCCCAGGAAGTTAATGTACCAACTAACCCTAATGGGTCCCACAGACTTTTGTCGCTTCATCTCCTAGGGTTAGATTTTTGGATGTTTAGGGTTTTACATTGTTTCTTAATAATAAAAAGGCCTTTGAGCCTCATTATAACACAGTTCATAAGGCATGTAGCTGCCACATCTCTTCTTAGAGATAAGCTACCATCACCCAAGCTAGTTTATTTCCATTCTACATGTAAACAATTTTTAGTACTTTGTTATTAATGAATTGACGATTTGTTTTTGTTCTAGTTATGTGTTTATGTTTATATATGTATTTCATTTTGTTCCTTCATAAATCCAGATCAGTGGGATCATAGTGGTATGCTCTTTCTCTATTTTTTTGTGCATATCCCCAATGAGGTCAGGGTATAAGGAGTTGGGACTAGAACTACTTGAGCCCTTGCAAGATTGTCCTCACCAACATCGATGACCTCCCATGGAGGAAGAAAAGAAAGCCAAGTGAGAAGGAGATCTTATAAAACTACTACCCGAAGAAGCCCTCGACCGACAAAGGAACGAGATGATGGAAAAAATTTCCCACATCCTTTGATGACACATCTTCATCTAACAATCACTTGGGAGGTGCCACCCCCTTTAAGGTGCAAGGGAACTTTGATATCCCTATATTCGAAAGATAAATAGATTCAAATGTTGTAGATAAATGGTTGAATATGCTGGAGGGTTATTTTTCAATCCATAGTTTGTCCAATATGGAGAAGATTACTTTTGCACTGCTTAAGGTTGTCGCCCATGTCAAGGATTGGCGGGAAACTTATTGTGAGAAAAGGGTCGAGGAACCCTCTTTGTTCACAATCACACCCTCTTGGAAATCTTTTTGAGACATTGTCAAGGAACAATATTACCCTGTGGGGAGCTATTAGGACAAGTATATACAATGGACCACACTACGATAACAACGAGACCAAGATGTGCATGAGTTCATAAATACTTTTCATACTCTACACACAAAGTTGGGTATCAAAGACTCTCAGTGACATTTGGTGCTCAAGTATTGGGGTTGTCTGCACATTTCATAGACATATCCTCGCTTGGTGCAACATACCGATATGTTGCCAAGATTGAACAAAAATTTAAACAAAAGAAGTATGACTTTAGATCTATGAA
This sequence comes from Pinus taeda, assembly GCA_000404065.3. Lineage (NCBI taxonomy): Eukaryota > Viridiplantae > Streptophyta > Pinopsida > Pinales > Pinaceae > Pinus > Pinus taeda. Next base: position 73,080 of record APFE030062097.1, on the reverse strand, counting down.
TCAGAAGCAGGGCAAGAGCACCCCTAAACCATAGAACAAAGGACAAAGCCAAGGTGGAGTGGCCCGAGACAACCCATGAAAGTCGAAGGAAAAGAATGACACCAAAAAGACAAAGAAGGACACAAGAAAGTGGTGTGAGTTCCATTAGAGCCCCACTCACAACACAAATGAATGTCACACCAAGCAGTCATTGGTGGTCGAGCTGAAAGCTTCAAAGCGAGATGCATGTTCTGATTCTGAACCAAAACCTGGGAAGGGGAACAACAAGGGGAAGCAGATTATTAACACATAACCAAGTGCCACCGTTGACACCACCAAGGTCCAGAAGACTGAGCACGAAGATCCAGAGGAGGGGGAGCATCTTTTCCACTCACAGATGTGGGTGAAGGGTTCTCTACTGTAGTTAATTATCGAAAGCGGAAGCCAAAATAACTGCATTTTAGCAGAGGTTGTTAAGCAGTTGGGCCTGCCAACAACACCACACCCCGACCATACATCATCGGGTGGCTCCACTAAGGATGATATCTCTATGTCAACCAACAATGTTGTCTCCCCTTTAATATCAAACCCTTCACGGATAAGGTATTGTGTGATGTTGCTCCTCTTGAAGTTTGTGATGTGTTATTAAGCCAACCATACTTGTGCAACCATCATGTTGTGTATGAGTCCAGGCCTCACACTGTTATTATCACTTTGGGAAATAAGTTATACATGACACTGGAGGTAGCCCTACCTACCACCATCTCTTTTATCTTTGCTAAGCAATGCAGTAAGATCATCTCCTAGACTGAGAAATTTGTTTTCTATTTTATTCGCTCTCAAAGTAAGGGGAAGATAGTGGCCACATACATGGCCCCCGATAAGGGTTCCCCCATGCAGTAGAAGCAGGTGGGTAAGGCCGTGGAAGAATACAAGGGCATCTTCTCCTCACCCACATGCTATCTTTGCACCATCATGTCAAGCATTTAATCGTTCTAACTCGTAGAGCACCTCTACCCAATGGGACGATATACCACTGCTCCATTTTGAAAAATGAGAAAATCAAGCAATAGCTCCAGGAGCTATTGCAAAAATGGCACATTCGACTAAGTTCCTCACCTTGTGGGACCTTGATTGTACTTGTACAGAAGAAGGACAAAACCTCGAGGCTTTGCATTGATTATCGAGCACTTAACAAAATCATTGTCAGGAATAGGTATCTAATCCCACGGATTGATGACCTTCTTGAACAACTCAAGGGGGCCAAGTATTTCAGCAAGATTGATTTGAAATATGGTTATCACCAGGTTCCAATAGAACCCACAAATGTATGGAAGACCGCCTTCAAATCCAAGGAGGTCCTTTTCAAGTGGTTAGTCATGCCTTTTTTTCGGTTGAAAAATTCACCTACAATTATATGAGGCTAATGGATGACATCATGCAACCCTTCACCAACTCATTCGTGGTTGTATATCTGGATGACATCCTTATCTTCAACAAGAGTTAGAAAGAGAAAATGTAACACATTCAGTAGGTCCTTCAAACCCTGAGGCAACACAAACTATGTGCCAACTTGGAGAAATGTACCTTTGGCATGAGCCAGGTCCAATATTTGGGCTACATCATTGATGAGAAATACTTGCATCTAGATCTAGCTAAGATCTAAGTCATCCGGAATTGGCCAGCCCTAACCACTCTAACAATGATTCGCATCTTTTTGGGCCTTGCTAATTTTTATCGGAGGTTCATATTAGGATTCTTTCATATCACTTGGCCTTTGAGTTAGGTTACTAAGGGTGGAATGAAGGCAATTTTCTTCTGGTCCAAGTCCCAATAAAAGGCATTCATTAAGTTAAAGCACTGCCTCTGCTCTACACCTATACTCACATTGCCAAACCTACAACAACCATTTCAAATTGAGACAAACGCCTTCGACTATGCTATTGGTGCAGTTTTCACCCAGCAAGGGAATTTGATGGCATACCACAGTGAAACACTTTTCGATGCAATTTAGAAAAACCCCACTTACGATAAAGAGATGTAGTCTATCGTGCAGGCGTGCCAACAATGGAAACATCCCATTTTGGGGAAATAGACAGTCATCCACACAGATCACCAACGTCTTCAATTTATACAGACAAGGGAGGTTGCAGAATGACTGACATCAAAAGTTGTCTACATATTTGCAACAATTCCACTTGAACATTAAATAAAAAAAGGACAACACCAATTATGTTTCAAATTGCCTCAGTTGGCCCCCAGTTGCAACATTGATTACTGTTCTAAACTCTTGTGGCCACGAGACCTCCGGATGGCCACAATTACACAAGAATGATCCAGAATTTGCCACCACATACTCGATGCTAGTGGATGGCAATTAAGTACCATATTTCCACCTCTAGGACGCCATATTATGCTGCTTGGTCCACCTTTGTGTTCCTTAAAAAAAGTGTGCCAAGTTGATTTGGGAGGCACACTACAGTCAGGTCGCATGACACTTTGGTGTGGAGAAAATTGTGGTCATACTACAAAAGAAATTTTATTGGCCAAAACTCTGATAGGACGTTGGAAAATATATTAGATCTTGCACTGTTTATGCCATCACCAAGCCAACCATCAAGAAGCAAGGCATGTACACTCCTTTTCCTACACCTGACCAGTCTTGAGAATCCATCTCCATTGACTAATTGTCAGGTCTCCCTTCTACCAAGCATGGTAATGATTGTGTATTAGTGGTCGTGAACAAATTTTCTAAGATGGCTATATTAGCGGCTTTCAAGAAGAGTATCACAACAAAGGACATTGCCAAACTCTTCTTTGAACGAGTATGGGTACATTTTGGGATCCCATAGACCACTATATCATATTGCAATAGCAGGTTCCTGAGCACATTCTGGTTGAGACTCTGGACATTATTAGACACCAAGCTCATTGAGTTGACTGCATTCCATCCCTGACTATGTTAGGGTCCAACCCTAACCCCTTTATTGATGTAATAAGCCCAATGGGCCAAGTCATAGTCATAGTTAGTTAGAGAGTAAATAAAGCCCACATTAATAATTGTAAGTGGTTGACCCAAATTAGAGAAAAGGGACCACAATTAGTTGTAAATGGGCCATAGTTAATAAATAAAGTGGTTAACCCGTGTTATGTAAGGGACCACTAGTAGTTAGGGTTTTTGATGTCATTTATCTATAAATAATCTTAGTTAGTAAAGGAAAGATCATCAAGTCTTATTGTAATCTAGCTCTGCTTTGCTGGAGGTTGCCCCTCGAAGAGGCAAGTGAATATTGAATCTATTTTTGAATAATAAAATACTTGTTGTTTTTATCATTTTATTCTATGTTCTAGGTTATATTTCTTCACATTTTCGGTATTCTGGAATTTCTCACAGGTCAAGATCATAACAAGTGGTATCAGAGCACTTTCCAGGGCCGGTTGTACCTCTAATTTTCGCAAAAAAAAAAAGAGGCTAGAGACGTGTTCCAACATCTTTAAACCACATGATCTGTCATTGAGCACCTAAACCTGCGGATTTGGGGAGGCATGCACACATGAATTACAAGAGGTGGTCACGCTTGTTGGAATCCCTTATAACCCTTGTGGGTACCCTTTCGAGTAGTAGTGCATTAGACATAACCACGCACATACTGCACTTCCACGTACCCTTGATATATCCGAAGCCCCCTAGGCTCACCTGAAACCTATCCTTAGATCAGCCATCGACCATCTTGCTGCTACAATACACTGAGAACAACACTCGGCGGGATTACTCGCACGTACGATAGGGTAGTCGGGTATTACGGCTAAGGGTACGGTCGATCCTCCTTAGTTAGCGCCCTGAAAGATTGGGCCAAGTACTATTGTTGGACCCCTATGTATATTGCGATTTGTAGTAACTGACACTCCTTTGTTACCATAGTTCTCTCTGCCTTTTTAGATCTCCCACTACCTTATCTTCCAGATCAGATCCAGCAGTTGGGGTTCTGCCACCACAGTGCAAATCAAATCCAATAGTTGGGGTTCTGGCACAGCCGTACAAATCAGATCCAGCAGTTGGGGTTCTGCCACTGCCGTGCAACTCACATTCAACAGTTGGGGTTCTGCCACCGCTGGTGCAACTCACGTTCAACAGTTGGGGTTTTACCATGCCAATCAGACTCTTTGTGTAGTGAGGCTTGCTAGTACTATAGTCCGAGCCCTATTTTCGCAGGACATTGGGTAGGATCAAGTTTTCTAGAATTCGGCCACTGTAGTATTGATCAATGGGGAGTAAAACTCCTTTGAGACCATCCTGAGACGCTTGCAAGAGACTTAGCCCATAAGCTTTAGAACGACAAGCTGATCGTAGTGGTGCCATTTACTTGTCAGCCTCAATTTTCATGTGATCCCAAATTTTTCCGAAGTGACTTCAAGTGATCCCTGCCAATAGATTCCTGAGCTTGTCCTCTTCCCAAGAAGACTACTCTTAAGTAATTGACCGTGGTTTGTGTATGGTAGGTATCAGATCACAAGTCGTGGCCTATGAGAAGATTGAGAGCCTTGAAAAAAGGTTGGATGAGTTCCAGGGAAATATGGAACAAATTACCTCACATCTTTCATGCTCACCAATAATATGTAGAGGCCTCATCGGGAGGAGCATAGTGTTGATGAACACCTCGAAGGAAAATCTAGTCATCACATTCACTTCCATGGAAATCACCAACATTCCCACCCCCAACCAACTAAGTTGCACATGTACAAATTTGATGGCTCTAATCTTGCAGTATGGGTAGCACAAATGGAACAATATTTCTCCCTTAATGATATATGCGAAGATCAAACTAAACTACGTGTGGGATCCCTTTACTTGGACCAAGAGAGATGGAAATGCTAGCAGTGGCATCAAAAATGTTATCTCGGGAACATAACTTGGCACATGTTCTCAAAAACCCTATGTGATTGCTTTGACAGGGAATCTAATTTTTTGGGTCGTCTCACTAAGCTTCAGTAAAAAGACACAGTAAAAGACTACATTGTAGCTTTTGAGACATTGGCCATTAGAACTAATGGTCTAGGAGATGACTTCTACTTGAAGTTTTTCATCAGTGGTCTCAAAGAAGCCATCCAAGCCCATGTTCGAATGCACCACCCAACTACGTGGATAGATGCCTACAAAAAGGCCATTGAGATGGAACTTGGCTTAGCTGCCCAGTCCACTCATGCAAATTTCATAGCCAAGGGGCATACTACCCAAGCTCAGGGCCCTACCCAAACACTTAATGTTCAAAATGTGTCTCCAATAGAAATGGTTGAAAGAAGAAAACAATAATTGTGCTACTACTGTGATGATAAATACTCGCTGGGGCATAAATGCAAGGAACCAAAATTCTTTCAAATTGATGCTACTGATAACAACTCATGTAAGGAAGCCCAAATCCTTGGTGGGCTCAAGGACGAAGTTGAGGAAACCCAGGCTGAAAATGATTTCATAGCTATGCTAGATGAACCAGTTAGCTCACTACATGCTTTAGCGGGCATTTATTCAGCCTTAAACTCTCAAAATCCAAGGCTTTCTTAAACATCACCCAGTAGTGGTATTGATTGATAGTGGCGGAACTCATAACTTTATCCATAAGTGAGCCACCAAAGTTGTTCATTATTTTGTGTGGACAATCTCTAATTTCCAAGTCCTTATCATTGATGGGGGGACCATGAAATGTGAAGGCTGTTGTGAAAATATTAAACTTCAGATGGAAGACACCCACCTAAAGACCCACGTATTTTCTATTGAAATGGGTGGTTGTGGCATTGTCTTGGGTGTTGAATGGCTTCGCACACTAGGCCTGGTCACAGTGGATTTCCAGAAGTTATATATGAGCTTTAAGTAGAACAACCACATTCATACATTGCATGGAATCCAAGCATGTGCTCATATTATCATCAACTCGCATCGAATGGAAAATCTTTTGAAAAAGGGCCATCATGGAGTCATCGCCCAATTTAATGCTAGCCATGCCATTGATTCCACTACTCCTCATATTCATCCTGACATGCAACAGGTCGTAGACCACCACCAAAAAGTATTTAACAAATCTAAATGGCTTCCACCTTCTAGGGGTGAACATGACCATAGCATCCCTTTGGTCATGGGGGCCCAATCGCTTAATGTGCACCCATACCGATACCCTTTCGCCCAAAATAATGAAATTGAAAAAATCAAGGAAATCCTCAAAGCTGGTGTTATGCATTCCAACATCAGTCGTTATTCATCACCAATGGTTATAGTGCTAAAGAAAGATGGTGAATAGTGCATGTGTCTAGACTTTCGCCCTCAACAAGCTCACTATCAAAGACAAATTTCCTATTCTGGTTGTTGATGATCTTCTTGATGAACTACATGGTGCTCAATTCTTCACCAAGCTAGATCTTTGCTCTGGCTATCACCAAATACGCATGAAGGAAGTATACATTCCCAAGGTTGCCTTCCGAACTCATGAAGGCCATTATGAATTCTTGGTCATGCCATTTGGTCTCTATAATGCTCCATCTACTTTTCAAAGCCTCGTGAACCACCTGGTGGAACCATATCTCTGAAAATTTGTCCTCGTCTTCTTTGATGGCATTCCCATATACAACGTAACCTAGCACAAACATCTTCAACATGTAGACCTCATCTTCCAATGTGTCACAAATTATTTTTCAAATTGTCCAAGTGTTATTTTGGCATGGAAGAAGTTGAGTATTTGGGACGGAAGAAGTTGAGTATTTGGGACGGAAGAAGTTGAGTATTTGGGACACATTGTGGGTTGTGAAGGAGTGAGGGTTGATCTAAAAAAGATATAGGCAATGCAAGATTGGCCCCAACCAAAAACCTTGAAGAGTTTGAGGGGATTCTTGGGTCTGACTGGCTACTATCACAAATTTATCCACAATTATGGTCACATTGCTAAATCCCTCCCTAATCTTCTCAAGAAAAATTCATTTCTCTGGACTGATGCAACTTAGCAGGCATTTGTGGCTCTTAAACATACCATATGCTCCACTCCTGTATTGGCTCTACTAGACTTCACCAAATCTTTTGTGATTGAATGTGATGCTTATGGTACTGGTATTTGTATTGTATTAATGTAGGAAGGCCGACCATTGGCCTTCACCAGGAAACAACTGAGTGGAAAACATCTGGGTCAATTTACCTATAATAAATAAATGATGGCCATCTTACATGCAGTAGACACTTGGCGACCATACTTGTTGCGGCGACGTTTTCAAATCCGCACAAGCCATCAAAGCCTAAAATATTTTTTGGAGCAACGTCTATCATCGCCACAACAAAATAAATGATTGGCCAAAATGTTGGGATATGATTATAAGATAATTTACAAGAAAGGGCATGACAATGTAGTAGTTGATGCTTTATCGCACCAATTTGAGGATGAAAGCACCTTGCTACCAATCTCTCTTCCCATACCAGATTGGATTGAAGAGGCCTGCAAGGAATGGTTCTCACACCCATCTCTCTCCCAACTTATTAATAACTTGAAAGAATATCCTAGGTCCTCAACCAGCTACTCTTAGAAGGATGATATTCTTCGCTACAAGGATCGAATAGTTATATTGCTGACATCCACCCTCAAAACCTGCATTTTGGAAGAGTTTCACTCATCTCCAACTGCAAGGCATTCAGGATTTCAGAAGACTTATGTTCGAGCTCGTCGTTCTTTCTTTTGGACTGGCATGAAAAATGACATTCTTACTTTTGTAGCTGAGTGTGATGTGTGTCAACACAACAAAGGAGAAACGGTCAAGTTATCAGGAACCTTACAACGATTACCACTTCTTGCCTCTGTTTGGAGGGATGTTTCCATGGATTTCATCACTGGTCTCCCAAAGTTGGGCAACAAATCCGTCATCATGGTGGTTGTGGACAGACTTTCTAAATATGCTCATTTTTGTGCTTTACTCCCCCCATTTACCCCCACTTTGGTGGGTCAAGCTTTCATGGACCAGATTTTCAAACTGCATGGCATGTCGACTTCCATTGTGTCTGATTGCGACCCCACCTTCACCAGAAAATTTTGGCAAGAACTTTTCAAGCTACAAGGCACACAACTCCAACTAAGTACCCCATATCATCCCCAAAATGATGGTCAAACATAAGCAATCAACAAATGTTTGGAGACATATCTAAGGTGCTTCACTTTTGAAAAGCAGGATCAATGGGTACAGTGGCTACCTTTATCTGAATGGTGGTATAATAGCAACTATCATGAAGCCACCAAGATGACTCCATATCAAGCAGTGTATGGCCAACTCCCACCTTCACCTATTTCTTATATCTCTGGATGTTCTAAGGTGCAGGCAGTTGATCAACTCCTACAGAACCATGCTACCATAATAACTCATCTCAAAGATAATCTATATCAAGATCAGAATGGAATGAAGTAACAAGCAGACCATCATTGTTTCGAGCGCACATTTCAAGAAGGGGATCGGGTATTCTTGCAACTACAACCATAGAAGCAAACATCTCTCTAAGAAAAGGGTTGCCAGAACTAGCACCAAAATTCTATGGAACTTATCAAATACTTTAGCGCATTGGAGCATTCACCTACAAACTGGCCTTGCCACAAACTTCAAAAATGCATCCTGTATTCCATGTATCATGCCTCAAGAAAGTGGTGGGGAATGATTGCAGAATTCAAACCAGTCTACCTGAATTGGATGAGGAAGGCTCACAATGGCTCCAACCATAACAGGTCCTCGATACCTGTGAAATACATCTTCGTGGCCACATGATCAAGGAAGTCCTCGTCAAGTGGAAAGACACCTCTCCAAAAGATGCGACCTAGGAACCAACCAATATCCTTCAGCAGTTTCCGCAGCTTCAACCTTGAGGACAAAACTATTTTTTTATAGTGGAGGGCATGTTAGGTTCCATCCCTAACCCCTTTATTTATGTAATAAGTCCAATGGGCCGAGTCATAGTCATAGTTAGTTAGAGACTAAATAAAGCTTGCATTGATAATTGTAAGTGATTGACCCGCATTAGAGAAAAGGGACCATAGTAAGTTGTAAAAGCGCCATAGTTAATAAATAAAGTGGTTAACCTGTGTTATGCAAGGGACCATAGTTTGTTGTAAACAATCCATAGTTAATAAATAAAGTGGTTAACTCGTGTTATGCAAGGGACCACTAGTAGTTAGGGTTTTGGATGTCATTTAGCTATAAATAGTCTTAGTTAGTAAAGGAAGGATCATTGAGTCTTATTGTAATCGAGCTCTGAGCTGCTGGAGATTGCCCCCTCGAAGAGGAAAGTGAACATTGAATCTATTTTTGAATAATAAAATACTAGTTGTTTTTTTCTCATTTTATTCTGTGTTATGGGTTATATTTCTTCGCATTTATGGTATTCTGGAATTTCTCGCACGTCAAGAGCATAACAGACTAATGGCTAGACAAAGGTCATCAACAAAATGATAGTGCACATACTGCGCATTGTCAACTCCAAACATCCATGAACCTGGGATGAAAGCCTTCTTTTTTTGTAACACAATTATAACAAATCTCTCCATAGCTCGACTGGTCGCAGTCATTTTCAAGTGGTTCTGGGATTTCAGCCATTGTGTTTGATTTATGTTTTCATGCCTCATGCGACTACACAGGCAAAATCCACACATGTACAGTCTGAGGCTGATAAAGCAGCATGGTTTATTAAATGCATCCATCACATCCGCTAGCAGGTGCATGACATCTTGGATAATTCTAACGCTAAGTACAAGCAGTCGCATGATCAAAATTAGGTGCCACACAACTTTCAGGTGGACGATAAAGTTTGGTTGCATTTGTAGAAAGAATGCCTTGCTGGAGCCCATTAGAAGCTCAAACCACTCTGATATGGGCGTTACACCATCACCAAGGTTGTGGGAGACAATTATTTTGAGCTCAACATTCCCCCATTGCTTGGCCTACACCCAGTCTTTAATGTGGATAGGATTCAACCATACTTTCCACCATTGCTAGACAAATCAGACATTACAGAATAACTAACACCAAAAATGTTATACCCAGACTGCATGGAACAAGCCACAACTGATCGTATCATGGACACACAGATCAAGAACATTTGCCAATAGAAGATCTAACTACACCGAGTTGTCAAAGTTGGCCAGCTCCTGCACCAATGCAAGTGGCTCACCAAGGACCAAGTTCAACAAAAGTTTCCCCATCTCATGGAGACACTCAATGCAATGGGGACCATTTCTTCCTAAGGGGGGAGGACTGATCTAGGTGGATATTGGTGGCCACCTGTCTATTCCACTTGAACCCCCACCATTGTTTCTTTTAGTTTCCTTTACTGTAGCACAATTTAATATTTTTGGCAACTTTTCGAGTTCTAAACTTCCAGAGCCGCTTTGAGGCCCTAAATGACATTTTTTTTAGAAATTGAGCAAAAGATTTGAGCAAACCAGAGCTGTCAATTTAGGGTTCCTTTGTGTATTTATATTTAGGTTCCTAGCACTCTCTCTCTCATCATCTTTCATTCAAATCTTTCTATCCTTCCGAAGCGTCCTGATGATGGACCCCCGTTGGGGTTCGAAACGTTGACAGACTGAAATGAAAACTGTGGATAATCCGGAACATGAAGCTACAAATAATTCCCACAGAGGCTTGAAAACCAACATAACTTCCCTGTACGGAGGGGAAATATGGAAAGAGATCTGTATTCTCGAAATGCTAAGGATAAAAATTGAGAGAAGAGCCGCCGACCTGCAATTTCTGAAGCAATGTAGGAACCAGAGCTGTCAATTTAGGGTTCCTTTGTGTATTTATATTCAGGTTCCTAGCGCTCTCTCTCTCATCATCTTTCATTCAAATCTTTCTATCCTTCCGAAGCATCCTGATGATGGACCCCCGTTGGGGTTCGAAACGTCGACAGACTGAAATGAAAACTGTGGATAATCCGGAACATGAAGCTACAAATAATTCCCACAGAGGCTTGAAAACCAACATAACTTCCCTGTACGGAGGGGAAACATGGAAAGAGATCTGTATTCTCGAAATGCTAAGGATAAAAATTGAGAGAAGAGCCGCCGACCTGCAATTTCTGAAGCAATGTAGGAACCAGAGCTGTCAATTTAGGGTTCCTTTGTGTATTTATATTCAGGTTCCTAGCGCTCTCTCTCTCATCATCTTTCATTCAAATCTTTCTATCCTTCCGAAGCGTCCTGATGATGGACCCCCGTTGGGGTTCGAAACGTCGACAGACTGAAATGAAAACTGTGGATAATCCGGAACATGAAGCTACAAATAATTCCCACAGAGGCTTGAAAACCAACATAACTTCCCTGTACGGAGGGGAAACATGGAAAGAGATCTGTATTCTTGAAATGCTAAGGATAAAAATTGAGAGAAGAGCCGCCGACCTGCAATTTCTGAAGCAATGTAGGAACCAGAGCTGTCAATTTAGGGTTCCTTTGTGTATTTATATTCAGGTTCCTAGCGCTCTCTCTCTCATCATCTTTCATTCATATCTTTCTATCCTTCCGAAGCGTCCTGATGATGGACCCCCGTTGGGGTTCGAAACGTCGACAGACTGAAATGAAAACTGTGGATAATCCGGAACATGAAGCTACAAATAATTCCCACAGAGGCTTGAAAACCAACATAGCTTCCCTGTACGGAGGGGAAACATGGAAAGAGATCTGTATTCTCGAAATGCTAAGGATAAAAATTGAGAGAAGAGCCGCCGACCTGCAATTTCTGAAGCAATGTAGGAACCAGAGCTGTCAATTTAGGGTTCCTTTGTGTATTTATATTCAGGTTCCTAGCGCTCTCTCTCTCATCATCTTTCATTCAAATCTTTCTATCCTTCCGAAGCGTCCTGATGATGGACCCCCATTGGGGTTCGAAACGTCGACAGACTGAAATGAAAACTGTGGATAATCCGGAACATGAAGCTACAAATAATTCCCACAGAGGCTTGAAAACCAACATAATTTAATGTTTTTATTATGAAGTAAGTGTTTAATAATTATGATTATTGTACTAGTTTATTTAATTTTTCCAACAAATTATAATAAATAATATTTAAAAAAATACCATATAATTTAAAAAAGAGTACCCTACAAATTCGCTTGAAAAATAATGGAAATTATGACATGATTTTTTACTAAAATCCGTCTTAGATTTGAAGAGATTTAGATTATAACTACTAAACTACCTAATTTTAAAAGTGTGAAAGATTTTGATATTACTAAACCCATTTTCATTATTAAAAACATTTCAAACTCCTTTTTTTTTTGAAAAAAAAAAAAATACACGCTACATGGAGCACTAATGACTCTGTACATATATGTTTAATCTATTTCATTGCAAAGTCAATTCAATTTCATTTTTTCACCAAACTCGTGGTGAATAAATACTCTAAACCAATCACCTATTTATACGAACACAAGTATATTTGGTTTGAAGTCCAACATTATCCCGGAACCAGTTGTTCTGAGCGGTGGAGCTGCAAAACATTTGTGTGTTTGGATGAAGCTTACGCCCATTCCTATTTACTCACCCACATTCACTGTGCCTTGGCCAACACCACCATTCTTTGTCAGAATGGTATGCTTGTCAATGCCCTGTTCCAACTCCATTTTAACTCACCACAATGGACAACAAATTTCGCTGAAGACTCAAAGGCACAGACCAGGTTACTTTAATACGCAGCAAACTATCCGAAGACCAGGCTTTCGAATCGTTTGCATGGCTGTAAGTTACTCTTTACTTCTTTATTTACCCAATTTCATCTAGTCAGTGAGTTCAGCGTTTAAAAAGAAGTGAACATAGTGGCCCATGAATATCAATCTACTTGTGCTGTTTCTACAAATAATAATAAAACGAGTCCTCCTGGATTGAAACTGTTCACACTTACAGTCTCTCGACCAGAACCATTTAAGCTACTATTGTTAAGGCCCAATCCTAACTTGAATTTGCCAATTTTGTATAATTTAGCAACCCGCCAACTAATGAAATTGTTTTCCCAATTTTTTAATATTGTTTTATTAGTTTCATACAATGAGGAAACAAACCTTCATCTGCTTCTAGTTCCATGTTAATCATGGAGCTGACCTGTTTATGATCGTCGAGGAGCCCAATTACTAAAAACTCCAGAACTTGTAGCTTATGTTCTACCCACATTGTTTATATAATTGGAAGCGCTTTGAGAAACTCACCTTAAAGAAACTGCACTGCATATCGCGGGCTTGGGTGCCATGTGTGAGGAGTAGCTATTCTGCCAAATTCACCCCTGGCTTGCACCCAGCCTCGCCTCTTTGAAACTTATGCCAATCAGGCAGGGTAGACCACAGAAAGAATGGAGGCTTGCTGGGCAGCTGAGTACTTCATTGATCTCACAAGTGTACCCAGGCAACGTTGACAAGATCCCTCTGCAATTTTCTGTGGTAGAAGCATTGGGCTATTAAACTTGGATTTTGGAATTGCTGCCATGTTTTCTCACAGAGATAATTTCTATGCAGGTATTATCCTCAAGGCTCAACATGTATATTAACTTTATTGACTCACAGAAGTTCTATGCGGTTGTTTATCCTCAGCAAGATATCGACCAAATTAATCTGGGGAAGCTTAAAACTTTTTCCATCACGTACTTGGCTGACTGGGTGAGCATTTCGGTCGCACAGACACATGAGAACACAAGTTCATATACTGATTTGACATGAATAAACATCCTGCACAGCATTGCAAATTGAAGTCCTCCATACCTATATTGGTGTGTTCCATCTGTGCTTGGCTAGATAGATAGCCTCCATTAGCTTTCCCAGTTGTAGGTTTTGGGTGCAGCTACAGGTGATAGTCCATGCTTACTGTAGCATTGAGTTTCTTATACTACGGCTTCATGTCCTTTTGGTGTTCCAGCGCTCATTTCAGATGGGTAACGTAGGGATTCTGATTTTGGATTTTGCTATCCAGTTGGACAAGGGAACTGCAATATAATATGCCAGTTCTTGCATATGAAGCTTACAATCCTCTTAGTGTCCCCTTATATTGCACAGAGTTTCAGACAGTGTTGCAAATACCGTGACAGTGAATATATTGCCTAGGGCACAGAATATGGCAATACCTGGGAAAATACCATGAAATATTGGCAATTATAAAACATATATAAATATCATTGGAAAATATCAGCAAAATATTGGGAAATATTGGTAATTACTGCCAAATATTGGTTTTGAGTATATCATGATATATTAAGGTGATATTATCATTGCCTTGAAAATCTTGGGATAGGTCGTGATATCAGCAAACACTGAACTTTCACGGTCCGTAGACAAGGACAACAAAGAATTTTCAAAATTAAAAATATAAAAAATATTAAAAAACATTATAAAGTAAGGATAGAGATTCTAAAGCACAGGACTATAATACAATTCAATGGATTGTTAATTAGTAAGTCCAATAGGATTTCTAGCCTGCTTGGATATTGAAACCTCAAATAGAAGAAACAAAATTCAGATATATGGTACAGGACCCTATCAAACATCGGAATCAAAACTATTGCTATGATTATCCCTCATTACAAAAACATATTAACATAATCTTGAGGCACATATCACATAATTAATACTTGTCATGGTTTGAATGTTGAAATAGTGAGCGACAACAAATTCTTGTGAATGGCACATATGTGCCAGATTGGATGACAAAAACATATCAACATAATCTTCAGGCACACACCACATAAATAATACTTGTTATGGTTTGAATGTTGAACTAGTGAGTGACTACAAATTCTTCTTAATTGGCACATATGTGCCGGATTGGATAGGGGGTGTTTAGTATCCATGAAGTCGTTGAGGATGCTTGGATATTTTGTAGTGGGGGGAAATGATCCTTGGACATGGAGGATGTTGCCCATGTCCTCAAGGACCTCCCTTGCCAAAAGGGACATCTCCCTATACTCCCTAGTCCGTCGGGACAGGGAAAAGCATGGGATGTGCCCCCTAGTGGGTGAGGACAAGTCCCTATGCCACTTTTCATGGGTGTGGGGTATCTATTTTGCCAAAATTGCCTAGGACTCACACTTGGCCCTTGTTACCCACCAAAGTGGGTAACCCATATGAGAATTTTTTTCTCCTCATTTGATAGCTAGCCAACCATTAGCCCCATGGTGGTCAACACATAGCACTATTCCAGAGTTCTCCACCCATTGCTTTGGTCATAGCTCTCTCCCATCTGGTAGTTTTCTTGAAGGAACGTGGGTCGTCTCTTTCGGTAGGTACTCCAACCATTCTAGCAATGAGGTACTTTCATTCAATGTTATGGGCGTATTGATATGAATCATGGGACAAAGTGGATGATTGACCAATCTATCCTTGTTCCCACACTTCACTTGGGAGGTCAGATTTTGACTCTAGTCTAGTAGGACCTCTTTTGAGGCCTTAGAGTTTATGAAGGGTACTACTAGGGAGGCATTGAATGATATAGCATACCCAAGGTAATCCATACCACTTTCCATCTCTCCCAATTATCCATCTCCATTATTTGAGTTGCTAGTCATTGGTCATTGGGATTGGCACTCTATATCCACATCCTTGAGTTAGATCCCAGAAACTTGGCCTTGGAGGTTGATGTTGTTGAAATTTCTAAGTCTACCCATTAGAAATTTTATCTGTATTCTTCTGGTTTATTTCTCGTACTTGTTAATTACAAACAAGTTATTTAAACATATAAACATTGAAATAAACACAATACTGTCTCAATTGTCTACAGATCAACAACTGAAAGAATAGCAAACACACAAGTGACACCGTTATTTTTGGATAAATCGTTCTCGGAAAAACCCAATGCGGAAAAACCGGTGCAGTAATTCTGAGGGTTTATTATTATGCAATATATCCTTGAGTACAACTCGGTGTCAAACTGGCTCACCCGACAGAGAAAAATAATCGACAGTAATACCTCTCTATTCAGAAGAAGGTATTCAGAAAACCTTCCCTACGAAACCCTCTCCAGCAACACTGAAGCTTTGCGTCAACCTCAGAACCCTCTATGTCAGCGCTTTGAGGCACTTCGCAGCCTCTGGGACCCTCTGCGTCACTCCTGCTGCTTTCTGTGTGGATGACCCAGGCCCTCTGGCCTCTATGCTGTCTCTGCTGGGCTCTGTGTGGCCTGCTCTGGCTTCTGCGTCTACCGCTCTGCCTCTGCGTTGGTATATCGACACTGTCTCTACCTCTCTGTCTAGTACTCACTGCCCCTTGCTGCTGATCACTGATTCGACTTTACTTAGCAACCTCGCTCTAGTAAATCGAATGACTGATCACTGGTGTATCTCCAACTGAACCTCAAGCCTCCTCTTGTACATCTTCAACGGTCGAGATTACATCTCTAATCAATGGTTAAGATTAGATTTGGCTTGATCCATGTCATTTAGAACCTTCTAACCCATTTTTATATTAATACCCATTAATATTTTTATTTTCCTAAGTTTAGACTTAGGAACCCTTAAAAAATATTAATTATTTTAATATCTCCTTCACCAGGCAGAATTCCCCCAACCGTTTCTGGGTCTTGGAGATCTCATGTGCTTTAGCCTCTCCACCAATTTTCATGGCTAGAGCACATTTGATGCTACCCCAAATCAACACTCCCTCTTAGCGAGGATTGTGCTCTAGTAATACTCCTCACTGAGAATCACTTTGATTATACGACACGGGTACCTGTGCTAATGCTAGGCCTCCCTACCCAACATCCTCTGCATTGCTGCATCCTGTACTGTTGCCCATGGCTCTGCCACTGCCATTGTTGCATCCGTACGACAGCTCCCTCTACATCCATGTTGTTGCTGGTCCTTTCTCCCAACACTGCATCTGCATTTGCAACCCCCTCTCATCATGTTGCATTGTGCTACTGCCAACTGCTACTGCACTGCAACTCAGTTACTGAGAAGTAAGTAACTGATCCACCCAACTACTGACATCCTTGTCAGGCTAGAAACACTCCCGATGTTGCAGCTCTCTCTGCCACTATCAAGTGCTTCCTCTACTGCAGCTGCGTTGCTGCAACAACTCCCTGCATCTCGCGCTGCTGCAAACCTCTTTGTGCCATCTTGCACTGTTGCATCTTGCTAGCCTTGCACTGCTCGGGGACTCCTGCACTGTGGCACTCTTCGCCACTTCATCTGCATCCGTCTCTACCGACATCCGCTAGTCCTGCTACTCTCTCTGCAGGATAAATCCAAGAGGTTGGGTACCTCAAGGATCCTGCCCCTCATCGCCTGTAGTCCTCCTGGCTACATCTCAATGTCTCCCCACCTCTTCTCTAGAGGTACATGAGCACTCATGGCACAATCGTCATCCTCCTCTACCTCTTTTTCTGCCTTCGCTGGCATTGCCTTAGAGTCAGACACCTCTCCCTTGTTCTTCTTACTCAGACACAGTTGAAGCATTTGACCTTGGAGAGGTCCTTTTTCTTCCTCTTCTCCTGCTTTCCCACAAATGCCAGAGCTGCATCCTCTTCCTCTTCCTTCTTGATCCGGACTTCTTTATTGCTACTTCCCATCTTGCTCAATCGTCTGATCTCTTCTTGACAAAGAACCGCCCACAATTCCTCCCAATCTGGAAGATTCGCCCTGCCCAGTGTGCTCTGAACAGATGTCTCCCACTCCTCGAAGACTGCGTTTAGAGCGATCCTCACCAACATATCTTGATTCGGCTTGGCCCCTATGGAAGTCAGTTGGTCCTGGATTTCCTTCAACTGACCGAGGAAGTGATCTATCTGCTCCCCCTTCTGCATCTAGTATTATCGCAGCTGATTCTCAAGTAACATCTTCCTCTGCACGGATGTATGCTGGTACAATGTCTTCAAGGCGTCACACATTTCATTTGCCGTCTCCTTCTCAGCAATATGTTGGACCACATGATCCTTGACCCCATCAAGGATGATACATTTCTCCTTGGCCATTGCCTCCTCGTACTTTTCATTATCAGCTGGGTCAATTGGGATTGCCACTGTTCTCAAGGCGAATGCCTTGATGCGATGTCTATCTAGAATGGATAGGATCCTGGCCTTCCAGACCCCAAAGTTGGACGCCCCGTCCAGCCTGTCTTGATCCCTCAATCCATTTATGGCCATCTCTTTGCTCTTCTAGTTGACTCCTCCAAGTCTCTCTACTTCCCTTTGGAAGTTCTCTCTTCGACTCCTTTTGAGTTGTAATTTCCCTTCTGGAAATCCTTCTGCTACTCGTCAAGTCGCACCTCTCCGATCTTCTGTGCTCTTGAAACACTGATTCGGATTCCTTGGCTAGAAATCCACCTCGTTAGCGACTCCCTCTGCCTTGGTTTTGCCCCATCAGGTACTTTTCTGTCCACAGTACCCCACAAGCTTCACTCCCACAAATTGCCCACAACTTCCTATGCCCCAGCAACTGAAGGACTGAGCCTCTAGGCTCTGCGCAATCTCGACATTGGCAATGCTCCCTCAACCAACTGCATCAACCCTCTTGGTCTTTGTGTGGCTTTGCGTGAGCCTCTTTTTGCCCTCCTTAGCCTCTGTGCTGGCCTCTCTCTGGTCTGAATTGATGATGCAGTCCCTCTGCGTCAACCCTTCTTCTGTCGCTTTCTGCAAGGATCAACTTCTGTCACTCGGGACAACTGATTCTGCTACAAATGCTCTGCTTCAGCTGACGCCTTCAACTCTCCTGTGATCTGCAACCATGCTTTGATACCTTGTTGAAATTTCTAAGTCTACCCGTTAGAAATTTTATCTGTATTCTTCTGCTTTATTTCTCCTACTTGTTAATTACAAACAAGTTATTTAAACATATAAACATCGAAATAAACACAATATAGTCTTAATCATCTATAGATCAACAACTAAAAGAATAGCAAACACATAAGTGACACTGTTATTTTTGGACAACTCGTCCCCAGAAAAACCCAATGCGGGAAAACCGGTGCAACAATTTTGAGGGTTTATTAGTATGCAATATATCCTTGAGTACAATTGGGTGTCAAATTGGCTCACTCGACAGAGAAAAATAATCGACAATAATACCTCTCTATTCGGAAGTAGGTATTCAGAAAACTTGCCCCACAAAACCCTCTCCAGCAACACTGAAGCTCTGCGTCAGCCTAAGAACCCTCTGTGTCAACCCTCTGAGGCACTACGCAGCCTTTGGGACCCTCTGCGTCACTCCTGCTGCCTTTTGCGTGGATGACGTAGGCCCTC
The DNA here is from genome assembly GCA_000404065.3 of Pinus taeda. Lineage (NCBI taxonomy): Eukaryota > Viridiplantae > Streptophyta > Pinopsida > Pinales > Pinaceae > Pinus > Pinus taeda. The sequence goes on along the minus strand of APFE030062097.1, from coordinate 53,886 downwards.
TGGCCTTTGCGCTGTCTCTGCTGGGCTCTGCATGCCCTGCTCTAGCTTCTGCGTCTGCCTCTCGATCTCTGCGCTAGTCTCTCGGCACTATCTCTGCCTCTCTGTCCAATACTCATTGCCCCTCGCTGCTGATCATTGATTCGACTTTACTTAGCAACTTCGCTCTAGTAAATCGAATGACTGATCAACGACTGAGATTACATCTCTAATCAATGGTTAAGCTTAGGTTTGGCTTGATCCATGTCATTTAGAACCTTCTAACCCATTTTTATATTAATACCCATTAATATTTTTATTTTCCTAAGTTTAGACTTAGGAACCCATTAAAAATATTAATTATTTTAATATCTCCTTCACCGGGCAGAATTCCCCAAAACCATTTCTGGGTCTTGGAGATCTCATGTGCTTTAGCCTCTCCACCAACTTTCATGGCTAGAGCACATTCGATGCTACCCCAAATCAAAACTCCCTCTTAGCGAGGACTGTGCTTTAGTAATACTCCTCACTGAGCATCACTTTGATTATATGGCACTGATACTTGTGCTGATGCTAGGCCTCTCTGCCCAACATCCTCTGCACTGCTGCATCTTGTACTGCTGCCCTTTGCTCTACCACTGCCATTGTGGCATCTGTACGACAGCTCCCTTTGCATCCGTGCTGTTGCTGGTTTTTTCTCCCAACACTGCATCTGCACTGCAACCCCCTCTTATCATGCTGCATCGTGCTACTGCCAACTGCTACTGCATTGCAACTCAGTTACTGAGAAGTAAGTAACTGATCCACCCAACTGTTGACATCCCTGTCAAGCTAGAAACACTCCCGATGCTGAAGCACTCCTGATGCTAAAGCTCTCTCTGCCGCTATCAAGTGCTTCCTCTACTGCCTCTGCACTGATGGAACAACTCCCTGCATCTCGCACTGCTGCAAACCTCTCTGTGCCATCTTGCACTGTTGCATCCTGCTAGCCTTGCGCTGCCTGGGGACTCTTGCACTATAGCACTCTCCGCGGATTCATCCACATCTGTCTCTATCGACATCCGCCAGTCCTGCTACTCTCTCTTTAGGGCTTCTGTAGCAAGGTATAATCCAAGAGGTTGGGTACCTCAAGGATACTGCCCCTCATTGCTTGTAGGCCTCCTGAATACAATTTGATGTCTCCCTACCTCTTCTCTAGAGGTACATGAGCATTCATGGCACAATCGTCATCCTCCTCCACCTCCTTTTCTGCCTTCGCTGGTGCTGCCTTAGAGTTAGACGCGTCTTCCTTGTTCTTCTTCCTCGGACATCTGTTCGCATAATGACCCAGTTCCCCACAGTTGAAGCATTTGACCTTGGAGAGGTCCTTTTTCTTACTCTTCTCCTGCTTTCCCATAGATGCCAGAGCTGCATCCTCTTCCTCTTCCTTCTTGATTCAGACTCCTTTGCTGCTACTTCCTGTCTTGCTCAGCTGTCTGATCTCTTCTTGACGAAGAGCTGCCCATAATTCTTCCCAATCTGGAAGATTCGCCCTACCCAGTATTCTCTGGACAAATGTCTCCCACTCCTCGGAGACTGCTTTTAGAGCGGTCCTCACTAACATCTCTTGATCTGGCATGGCCCCTATGGAAGTCAGTTGGTCCCGACTCTCCTTCAACTGACCAAGGAAGTGATCTATATACTCCCCCTTCTGCATCTGGTATGACAACAGCTGATTCTCAAGTAACATCTTCCTCTGCGCAGAAGTATGCTGGTACAATGTCTTCATGGCATCCCACATTTCCTTTGCCGTCTCCTTCTCGGCAATATGTTGGACCACATGATCCTTGACCCCATCAAGGATGATACATTTCGCCTTGGCCATTGCCTCCTCGTACTTTTCATTATCAACCGGGTCAACTGGGATCGCCATTGTTCTCAAGGCGAAGGCCTTGATGCGATGTCTATCTAGAATGGACAGGATCCTAGCCTTCCAGACCACAAAGTTGGACGCCCCGTCCAGCCTGTCTTGATCCCTAGCGCATGCCATCTCTTTGCTTTTCTAGTCGACTCCTCCAACTCTCTCTACTTCCTTTCGGAAGTTCTCTCTTCGACTCCTTCTGAGTCGTGATTTCCCTTCTGGAAATCCTTCTGCCACTCGTCAAGTCGCACCTCTCTGATCTTCTGTGCTCCTGCAACACTGATCCAAATTCCTTGGCTAGAAATATGCCTCAGTAGCGACTCCCTCTACCTTGGTTTTGTCCTATTAGGTATTTTTCTGCCCACAGTACCCCACCAACGTCACTCTCGCAAGTTGCCCACAGCTTCCTATGCCCCAGCAACTGAAGGACTGAGCCTCTAGGCTCTGCGCAATCCCGACACTGGCAAAAATGCTCCCTCAACCAACTGCATCAACCCTCCTAGTCTTTGTGTGGCTCTGCATGAGCCTCTTTTTGCCCTCCTCAGCTTCTGCGCTGGCCTGTCTCTGGCCGGGGCTGATGACGCGGTCCTTCTGCATCAACCATTCTTCTGTCGCTTTCTGCAAGGATCAACTTCTGTCACTCGAGACAATTGATTCTGCTACAAATGCTCTGCTTCAGCTGACGTCTTCAGCGCTCCTGTGATCTGCAACCATGCTCTGATACCATGTTGAAATTTCTAAGTCTACCCATTATAAATTTTATTTGTATTCTTCTGGTTTATTCCTCCTACTTGTTAATTACAAACAAGTTATTTAAACATATAAACATCAAAATAAACACAATATAGTCTCAACCATCTACAAATCAACAACTGAAAGAATAGCAAACACTCAAGTGACACTGTTATTTTTGGACAACTCGTCCTTGGAAAAACTTAATGTGGGAAAATCGGTGCAACAATTTTGAGGGTTTATTATTATGTAGTATATCCTTGAGTACAACTGGGTGTCAAACTGGCTCACCTGACAAAGAAAAATAACCGACATTGATGCTTCTCTATTCAGAAGCAGGTATTCAGAAAAACTGCCCCACGAAACCCTCTCCAGCAACACTGAAGCTCTGCGTTAGCCCTCCTGGTCTCTATGTCAGCCTCAAAACCCTCCGTGTCAGCCCTCTGAGGCACTGCACAGCCTCTGCGACCCTTTGCGTCACTCCTCCTGCCTTCTGCGTGGATGACGCAGGCCCTGTGGCCTCTGCGTTGTCTTTGCTGGGCTCTGCTTGGCCTGCTTTGGCTTCTGCGTCTGCCTCTGTGCTGGTCTCTCGGCACTATCTTTGCCTCTTCGTCTAGTACTCACCGCCCCTCATTGCTAATCACTGATTCGACTTTACTTAGCAACTCCGTTCTAGTAAATCGAATGACTGATCACTCTGGTGTATCTCCAACTGACCCTTAAGCCTCCTCTTATACTTTTTCTGTTGAGTCTTCAACGGCTGAGATTACATCTCTAATCAATGGTTAAGATTAGATTTGGCTTGATCCATGTCATTTAGAACCTTCTAACCCATTTTTATATTAATACCCATTAATATTTTATTTTTCCTAAGTTTAGACTTAGGAACCCATTAAAAATATTAATTATTTTAATATCTCCTTCACCGGGCAGAATTCCCCCAAACCATTTCTGGGTCTTGTAGATCTCATGTGCTTTAACCTCTCCACCAATTTTGATGGCTAGAGCACATTTGATGCTACCCCAAATCAACAGATGCATTTGAAAGAACATTAAAAGCATATAAAGCCACAATGAAAGAAATGTAAAATGCAAAATAATGTTGGGACAATATTTAGCATGTGGGTAAAAGCCTAACATGAGGCTGCTTAGAAGTGGGAGGGGGAGCGACAATTTTCAAAAGCTTCCAGTTTGGGAGCATTTTTGGGAGTGTTTTTTTATATAATATATATTTTTATATATTTTGATGCATATATGCCAACAAAAACATGTAGAATGATGAATTAGTTATATAAAACATAAAAACATAGATTAAACCATATAACACCAATCATCTAGTATTTATGATTTTCATCAACCATAGGTCCACAACATCTTGATTTTCATCAACCTTAAAGTTTCAAAGTTTCAAAATTCAATATATAAAATTTGTCATCATTGAAGTTGTACTTGTAACCATTACCAAACTATAACAAAGAATATCAAACATGAAATGAAATGTTTCATGAAGCATCATATTGATAATTCATTACCATTGTGTTATAATTGCCAACTTCAAACTTAAATTGTCATATATTGTTTACAAAAAATACCATAATAAATATGAAATAGTCAATAGTTATAACAAGTGCTAGAAACTAGATAAGACAAGTAAATATACTCTCTAAATTTCCTCTTGCTACGAGAAATTTCTAATTTTTTTCTCGTGATCTATGAACAATGGGAGTCTCCTCCCACATATTCTAACTTTGCAATGGTTGTGAACCATGTCTAGAACCAGAAGGTGCATGACCTCCATGCAATGCTGCAGATGGAGGTGGCGGTAAAGTTGGTGCAACTTGAGCCTTGCTAGTGGATGTGGGTGGCATTGTTGTTGAAGCTGTTGCTATTGCTTGATGACTGTCATCCTCATTGTCCAAAAGTTCTACTTCCAACTTTTCTAAATGCAAGGCTCCATCCTCCAAATTATCCTCCTTTGGGTTGTTGTCCCAAGTGATATATGCTCTATCAAATCGAGCCCACTTACAATTATGTGTCAACAACCTCAAGTTGTAGTGTACATAAACCAAGCTTTCTGCTTGATTTTCATTGAGGCAGTTTCTTTTGACATTTGTGGATGAAGCTATAGGTGCTCCAACACCTCTCTGCAGAAGAAGTATTAACCACCCGCAAAAGCACTTTAAATTCCAATTTCGCCAAAGGTACCCCGGAGCCATACATGTTCTACCATTCAACAAGATCCAATCTATCTCTACCATTGATTACATGCAAAGTACTAAACATTCCAGTTCAACTGAAGTATTTGCTTAATTCTCCACACAATTTAGCACACTCCTCCTTGTCAGGGGCTAGTTTGTCTAGTGCTGGCATGTACCCATTTTGTACCTTTGGATCTATATGGGGTTTTCTCCTAATGCCAGCCTCATGTCCAAGTTTGACCAACTAAGATGGAGATTAGTATTTTGGCGTAAGGACATATGCCAAGGCATGGAGTGGAACATTAAGATTATCCCACCTTTTGACCACATGGTTGTGAATATGATCATACAAGATAACATCTTTCGGTTGAACAATATCTTTGATTTTCCCTAGCATGCTATCCATCTGCTTATGCACCTCCCCAATCACCGATGCATCTGTAGTTGCAAAATGAATCATGTTATAAATGGGCTTGGTGAACTGAAAAACATTCTTCACACTTGCCTAAAATTGACCATCAAGAACGATGTCCTCCACCTCTTGAAAATCTTCCCTGTCAAATGCGGTTGTAGCCCTATCCTTTAAGACCTGCCATGATTCACTTGATAACATGCTAGCCAATGCTTTTCTTACCTTCAAAAGGCACTTGAAGGTGAGGTAATAGCTAGCAAATCTAGTCGTTGCAATCTTCAATAGCTCCAACCTTGAGTGACTGTAGAAAAGGCCATGGGCATTGCTATGATGCATAATAAACTTTATCATGTACTTGCCTCTCTTGTACAATGAACCAATCCATTTATATTCAAGTTCCTTTGTCTGAATAATGTCGTGCATTAAAAGGTTCATTGTGTGAACCAAACACCCAGACCAAAATATGTTGGGGTATCTTACCTCAACGATTACTCCCACTACCTTACAATTAAAAGCATTATTCGTAATGACTTGGATGCCATTGTATGGCCTGATAGTTTCAGTTGTCTAAATTAATGGTTCTGCAATGTTGATGCCGGTCTTGAACTTATCTGAGTAGTGATGAGATACAATGGACACCCCAGGAAGACTGCACCAATAAAAGACACACCACAAGCACTTATTAATGGCTTGCCTTTTACATTTATCCAACCATCAGATACAATGGATACTCATATTCATTCCAAACATTTGTGAATTTACCCAAAGCATTTTTGATTTTGGCTTTTCCCTGATCAAGTCCCATGGTCCTAGATTTGTCATACCTGGGGCTCTTGTATCCTTTAGGGGCATCATTGATGGTGGTAACCATTTCATGCCAATAAGGTGAGCGAAGAACATTGAGTGGTATGCCACATGCAAAGAGAAACCAGAAATATTTTGCATCCACGTCATCCCTATAACCTTGATCAAGGAGTTTTGATATTGTTCGACGGCTTAAAGGGATGTTGACCACCATCAATGATGCCCATAAAAGATACAAGAGCCGCAGGTATGACAAATCTAGGACTTGTTGACCCTGCCGCCTGCACTTACCTACAAGTTAGTGAGAAAAGCCTTCAACCCCACAAGGTGTAGTTGGTGGCAGGGAAATTAGAGAAGGGGTTGTCCAACTAATCCCAACTCTCTCCGTTTGAGCTATCTCCTAGGTTAGCGAAGGGGGGTGGTCCTTAATGAAAAGTTAAGTTAAAAAGGATGTGAGTTTCTAAGAGAATTGTTAGAGTTAAATATATTATCTATATAAGATTTATAAGCAAAAACTAATATGAGCAATAACCATCATAAGCTAAACATGAAATACATAAACAACCAGTGCCTTCTATGTATTTGCTCTTTAAGAAATGAAATTGTATTAAAATGAAGTGAAATGCTTTCAAATGGAAAGCCAAAATAACCCTGAAAAGTGAAACAATAAATTGTTAGCACAAGATATTATATTTGCTTTAAAAATGAATAAGTCTACAAATCAAAGCATGGAAACTATCTTGCTCAAAAGGATACAAAAAGAACACAAATGTTAGACCAAGATGACAACATGCAATTAAGTTTGCAACCCAAAATAATAGTACTTGAAAGTGAAATCAACCATTTATGACTATATGTAATTAGACCAAAAGATGAGTCAATTTCCAAGTACGAGAAAATTAAACTTGTTGCAAAATTAAAAGAGATTACAATGCTTGCATCCAAAGTGCCTCTTGAAATAAGATTTGCATGTGAGTATTTAAACCAAAGGAAATGTGATGGAATGTTGTTCTTGGTTCATTTTATTAATTAGTGCTAAGGCAAAGTTACAATTGAACTCTAGTCCTCAAGACTTCATCCTCGCCCAAATGTTTGGATCTCACAATGATGAGAAAATAGAAGTAGAGTTAAAAAACTCTGTTGATTGATGATATTTGATGGTACAAGTGTCCTCTGGATCATCCTTGGGCATGGAGTCTTTATATAATCATTAGGTGCCACTCCAGTGGTCAACATTTGGCTCCATATGGGGATGCATGTTAGAGATGAAGTGATAGTGTGCAAGAACCTGGAATTTGCATCCACCGACAAAAGACATATATCAGTGGTATCCATTCAAAATATATCATCAAATGAAATCAAGTACATAAATGAAGAAGTTGAAATTTATTCTAAGAGCATAAATGGTAATTTATTCATGAAATAAAACTAATTAAACAAAAATGACAAGGGATAAGGTTAGAAATATGATACAAAAAGGAGCCCCATGGCATCAGATGTCTTCGGTGAAATCCATCTTGAGAACTTGCCTACTCACAAGCAAGTCCATAGGTTCTTTCTTTGATGTGCCTTGCCCAATTTTGACTATCTTGGGACTATGACTTGCCCCGATATTAACATGTTTGTGGCCATCAGATACGCCAAACCTCATCCTTTTCCTTTTTCGACTATTGATGCATTGAGGCTTGATCCTGCTCAAAACTGGTGTTTCATTTTTTATATCTTTTTTCTTTTTTTGCTTTTTTCTTTTCTTCTTGGTTAGTTGCGATGGTGATGATGATGCGTTTATTTCCAATCCTACTGCTTTGTTTTGAAAATGTTCTGATGGAAGATTTGAAGTACCCCAGTCTTTTGAACTATGCCTAATCTCTTCGTTTTGAATCTGTTTTGTTAAGGGGGGAAGAAAATTTGTCAACACTGCATCACTTCTTGTCTGACATGATTTGTAGATAATCTCATTGTTGGGTTTCCTTGGACCTTCAACATGATATCTTTTCTCTAACTCTTGATCAAGTCTGATAAACGTATTATCAGGCATGGGGATGGTGGCATATGATAAGTCCATTTGAAGGATACCACCTAGATCTGATGCCCATTTTCTTGATAGGAGCATTCCCCATGAATCAGGAACATCTATCACAACAATATCCATAGTCATTATTATCTGTGTATGCATCTAGGAAAACCTATAAATCTTTAATTGTCCCACACACTTCAATCCTTTTAGAATCCATTGAACATATGTTGTGATAGGGCCTAGATACCCTTAAATTCAGTCGCTCCATGACTTTCTTGTTCATGACATTTGATGAAGCCCTTGAATCAAGCATGCAGTTGTGTAAAAGATGATCATTCACTATCAAAGTAACATAAAATGGTAGATGAGCTTCATTCCCCACATAACAGTTCATACTTTTCTATACAATTTCCTCATCTTCGGGTTTGTCAGTAGGATTTTCTTCCCTTTGAGTAACTTCAATGGCACTTAGTAACTTGGCCCTTTGAGATGTTATCTTTAAAAGTTCCATCATTGGAATAGAAACCTTTGCATTATTCACCCAATTGCCCATGTCAAAATTCAATTTTGAAGGAGGAGAAAAATTTCTGTGATTATTCCGGTCTTGGATATCCCTTTCTCTGATAAGTCATCCCTTTGTGTTTTGCCATAGCAAGAATCTGCCCAAATGTAGGTTTTTCCCCAAAAATCTTAGTGACTTCGTCAAAATTTGCAATCATATTGTAAATCCCAAGATTATTAGGCCTATGGTCAATCTCTTGATTTCTCTCAATGGTGTATATCTGACCTTCCATGGAAAACATATTGATTTGACCAGTGGTCCCTACATGTTCATCTCCTAACATGCCACTTTCCATGATTCTCTTCACATATGGGCATGTGGCTTCTTCATGGAACTCATTACATGGCCTACAAAAAGGGGAAATTTGATCTACCATGTTGGTGGATTCCAATGGATTTGGAGGCCTATGTTCCTGTCGAGGGCCTTTATTATTTTGCCATCTATCATTTGGCCTAGGCTGGAATCTTTGCACTTGTGATCTCTCCATGGTCACCAAACTATTTTGCATGGCTTGCATTTCTTTAATGTGATTATCTTCCATGCTCTTGATGAGTTGAGTTAATTCTTTAATATGATCACGTGTAGTCTATTCCTTGGCCTTGCCATTGGAATCATTTGATTTTGATGGCCCTTTATTGAAACCAGGAATTTCATATTTTCTTGATTGCTTTCTAGCCCGTTCTATCTTCAAGGCTTCAGATTGAGCTACACTTATATTCGTAGGCTCCTTCCTCCTCAACTCATAGACAATGTCAACCCCAAAAGCATCTAGATATGAGCATAAAAGAAATTCATCAGGAGGTTTAACAGTAGCAAGCATGCTTTTTACTAATTCATTGAATCTCTTGTTAAACTCCTCCATGGTTTCATTCTCATTTTTCTTCTATTGCTAATGGCATTGATCAAATGCCTATTTTCTTTCTTCTCTCCAAACTTATCTAAAAATGCAGTTAGAATGGTTTGTAAAGAGTTATATGAGTTAGCAGGTTGCTCAGTGAGCCAATCAAGAGCACCCTCTTCTAAAGATAAAACAAAAAGCTTCATCTTCACATCCTCATAATTAACAGCATTACACCATTTAAAGATACAAACATTAAAGTTTTTCACATGTGATGTAGCACTAATGGCATTGTTACCTTGAAAGG
>APFE030062097.1:1380-44120 GCA_000404065.3 Pinus taeda | reverse complement strand
CTTGTCAGGGATATTGTGAGGATAGCCATTTATGTTAGTGAAGTCACAAGGAGCAAAAAGATCATTCATGATGCTAGGCTCTACTTATTCTTGAAAAAGCAAATGAATATCAGAAATAGCCTCTTGACCAAGACTAGCAAGAGCTCTACTATGAGAAAGTCTATTCAACCTCTCTAAAAACCCTTCCAGTATCCAGGAGAGGGGTTAACTAGACCACTTGAATTTCTCCTAGTAGAGACTCTTGCAAAATTTGGATTGGGTGGAGCCTCCACTTGAGAAAGAATCTAAATCTAAAGTTCAAAAATGCTAAAACCAAAAGGTTAGTCAGTTTCCCAGGTACAAGAAAGCAGTGATGATAATATCGGCGATATATCGCCGAATATCGGAAATACCGCGATATTTTCGGCGAGCTGAAATATCGCTGAGAAAATATCGCGATATTTTGGCTCTTGAAAATATCGTAATATTTTCGAGATATCACCGCTATCTTGGCAAAATATCGCGAGACGACAAAAAATATCGTTGGGCGTGTTATGCTGCAGCGAGAAAAAGGGAAAATCATTTTTTTTCCTTCATTTCTGTTTCTGAGTGTTGGAGAAGGAAGGGGAAGAGTTTTGTGGTGGTTGTCAAGGAGGGTTTGAGGATCAAACAACAATTATCACCACCAACTAAGATTTTTTGTGGATTAAAGATTGAAGAACAGTGAGACAAACTTCAGTTCTTCCATTAACAGGTATGTTCCTAAAAACCCCTATGTTAATGATTTTTTTATAGATTTAGGGTTATGCTTGCTTGCTTTTTTGCCTACCAACATTTTGTTTCTTTGTTTTTTTTCCATTTGCTATGATTTTCATGCCCATGAGCCAATGCAAGGGTTTTCTCCATATTTGGATAGCAAGCTTCATTTTTTTTTCAACTTTCATGCACTCTCTTATTGCCAATTTTCATTCACATTGCAAAATGCAAATAATGTAGTAATTTTTTTTAAATGAGGTGGTTATTACTTATCATTTTTTGTGTTGGGGGGTTTAATGCCAATTTTTTGTTTTTTTTTGTGCCCTAGGTTTGAATTAATTCACTACAAATGTCAAATATGCCAAAAGCCTTGGACCCATTTTGGGAGTATGGGGAGGCTGTTGGTGGGGAAAATTGGGCATATATATCATGCAAATTGTGTGGGACCAAGATGTCAGGGGGGTTACACGATTGAAATACCATCTGGCTAGACTCCCTGCACATGATGCAGATGTAATGCCTTGTATGGTTTCTACTGCGGAGGCTATACAAAAAACTCTTGATAGATAACTGCTAGTTTTATTTGTTTTGCAACTTTTGCTACATATAAGTTTATAACCCATGATGATGATATACTTTTAAAGTTTTATATATGTGATGTTATTTTGTTTGAGTCCTTGATTGGACAATTATTAGAGATTAGCAGGATTTGGTATCGCCTTTGAAGTTTGATGTATCATTTCTATTTGACATCATATATGTCAGTGCTTTCTTCATATTTATGTGCCAATGTGTTTAGTTCATGTTGTTATTGCTTTATATGTTTAGAAATTTGAAAAAAATGAATATATTATGCATTTTTTAATGCTTGCCGATATTTGTCGATATTTTCGCCGATATTGTCGATAATATGTTTTTTGGACCCTCGCCAATATTTTGCCGATACCGATATTTTCAATACTACAAGAAAGCTTGTCCCCGACAACGGCGCCAAAGATGTTGATCTTGCCGCCTACACCTACCTACAAGTTAGTGAGAAAAGCCTTCAACCCCATAAGGTGTGGTTGGTGGCAAGGAACTCAGAGAAGGGTTTGTCACACTAATCCCAACTCTCTCTGTTTGAGCTATTTCCTAGGTTAGCTAAGGGGGGTGGTCCCTAATGAAAAGTTAAGTTAAAAGATGTGAGTTTCTAGGAGAGTGTTATAGTGAAAATGGATTACTTTTAAGGATTTATGAGCAAATATGAAGTAAGCAACTTGAAATAACAACGCCAATCATTAATATGACAAAACCCATAAAACTAGTGCCTTATAAGGAATTTGTTCAACAATTTAAAGATATATTTGCTCAAAGTAAAATGCAATGCTCTCAAAAGAGAAAATAAAGTAACCCTAAAATGCAAACAATTTTTTTTAGCACAAGATATGTAAGATACAAAATGTTTTTAAGATAATACTCTTTATAAATCAAAACATATGAAACATATCTTGCCAAAACCCAAAAATTAGAAATTAACTTGGAAATGTAAAAGAAAAGAAGTGCTAAACCAAGACATCATTATGCAATTAGACTTGGAACATGAAAGGAAAGCACTTGTTTGAAATGATTACAATACTTACTTTTGGAATAGACTTTGCATATGAAAACTCAAACTATCAAGAGATAAGTAAAGTAAATGTAATGGAAAGTGCTCTTGGTTAATTTTATTAATTATCTCTTACAACAAGATTACAATTTAACTCTTCAATCCTCAAACCTTATCCTCGTCCAAAGATATGGATCTCACAATGAGAAGTCAATAGAGGAGTAGAAGATTCCTAAGATGTCTATTTCAACCAACTTATGTTGGAGGTAAAATTTTAATGAGGCTTGGAGCCTTCCTATACTAAAATGCCTAGATGAAATGCAAATTGTGTTAATTCTCCAAATTAAAATAATGCTACATGCAAATACTTCAAAGAGATTGATTCACAATGCTTGAAAATTAAATAGTGTTCAACTGCAACATAAGTTGCAATTATAACTTCAATTGGAGGAATAAAATTAGCTTAGAAGTGATGCATGTGTCTCATCAATGAATTAAAATGATACAAGTAATTTGCTTGAAAGTAAAATTTGTTTCAAATAGACAATGACAATAAATTGCTCCAATATTTAAGATAACAATGTACCATAAAAATGAAGCATGTATTTAAGTGCTCATGAAACAATTTACCAAGGTAAATGGAAACGAATCAAAGTTTGTTAAGAATATAAAATGCTTGCATGTAAATGATGAATTGCCCAAAGTAAAGTGTAAGCTTGTAGCTTCAAGCAACAATGGGATAGAGAATGCAAAGCTCAAATGAAATTGTAACAAACTTAACTTAATGAAATGTGATAGTGAGGTTGTGTTAATTCCAAATAAAAACATGCATGTAAGTGAATGAAGTATGAAAGCTTATACTATGCAAATGTCAATCCACCCCAAAGAAGCCTCCCTCTAAATGGGGAGATAGGATACCATGGGAGAAATCCCAAGCTTCCACAAACAAATTAGATTTTTTATTAATATTACAATGAGAAGAGGGCCCTTCAAAGTCCTCAACTAAACTTCAAGGAGAGTCTTCACAATAATTACAAAGTAATGACAAGATCTCACAAAACTTATGCAAGGGAAACAAGGTGTGAATTTCCTCCAAATGCCATGACCTAGAGAGGAAAATGGGCAGCCCTCTGGTGAACTCGACTTGGCCAAATAAAGCCTCAAAAGGGCTCATGACACCCTTGGAAATCGAACCCCCAACATTTACCAAAGGTCCTGCAAACACTTGTTAGATGTTGCGGGAGGTTGCTCTTCAAAATCTACCACACAAGAGTTAGCAAACCATCCAAAAATGACTGCAAAATAAGTTAAGTATTAGTGAAAAAATCAACAAGATAAAATGTATATTTACAATTATAATTTACAAAAGGATAAGCTAAAGAGTGAGAGTAAACTCTCGTCTTTGCTTAGCCATCTTCATGCTCTTAGATAGCAAATGAAAAAAATGAAGTACGATGTTTTTTAAAAGAGATTTAAATTTATAAGTGCTCGACTTGTATACAAGTTATGTGCCAAACCCTTGCAAAACCACTTTGTAAGATAAGGCTATGAAGGCTCAAAGAACAAATGAGAGCTCCTTTAAGAATGTATCAAAAGTGAGTTGGTTCCTCCAAAGACTTCCCCTCACGCTTGATTCTGTGATCCCAACAAGATGTTCCCCTACAAAACTTCAATCAAGAATTAGTTCCATATAGATTTAACAATAAACAATAATAAGAAACTCTAGAAGAGCTATTTAAAACCAACTAGAACATTCCATACCTAGAACATACTTCTAAATCAAATATCAATGCAAGATAACTCTACATTAACAAATCTACAAGAGCATATGGAAACAAAATAGATCAAAGCATAAGTAAAAAGAATTATACCAATGATCAACAATTCATCACACCCCCAAAGGAGGAACACCTCATGAATGAAACTCCAAAGTCTTTATTGATATTTTTGAAAGTGTACAAGGCACCAGCGTTTCTACAACCACAATAGCTAGTAACAATATGATCTAAATGAGAGCTCAAGGCTCTATTATTTAGAATTATGGGAGCCAATCCCAATTTAGAAGTGATTAAACAAGTGGCATGAGGTGACAATTCCAAAGAGAAATTCGAATTTGTTGAATGGAGCTCCAACGCCAAGTGTAAAAATCGAATTCTAGCAAGTGGACATCATTTTCTTTTTCCCACGTGTCAAATTCGAATTTTATGATGGAATCTCAAGTGTATATGGGTGGTAATCCATGCGGGGACAATTTCCTACAAAAATCTCCACTAAATATTCTCCCAAATACTCCTAAATGTGCATTAACTTCACAAATTCGATTTTCCAAGTAAACAAATTTCTCATTTAATGCCAGAAATTCGATTTTATTTGAGCACATGTCTTTTCCTTGATTTTAGGAATTCACATCACCTTGGGACTTCACTTTAACTCCATAATTTTCCACCTCATTTCCACAACATTTAGCATGTGTGGATATTTATTTTTCTCCATTTATTTAATTTATAGCTTGATTGATTCCCAGATTTCCCACTAAACTTAGGGAAAGTGGGTTTTGAGGGTTCAAAACACATTTTTAACCCCTCAAAGTTTATCATAGTGGAAAGTTGAGGGTGAGAGGTGCAAATTTCATTATTCATACCCCATACAACTTCTCTAGATATCACTTATAAGTTATTACTTTACAAATACAATTTTTATTGCAATTTCCGCAGTGCAGAAAATCTAAAAAATTAAAAAATGACTACCTAGACCTAACCAAATTCCAGAATTTTTTTGTGTGATCTAGTATGGTAATATACATCGACTCTAGACACTAAGATGTGTTAGGAGTTCAACCTTCAAATCATCACTCTGACTTTGGGGTAAAAAGTGAGTGAAAAACCTAGAAAATTATTCGCCTATGAAAAAAGGGATAATTAATCAAATAGAAAAAAACACTCCAAGGTGTACTTGTTTGTTGAACAAGCCCCAACATCCTAGGCCTGTTACAGACTCAAAATTCATCATTACTAGTATCACTTATTACAATTCCCATTAGGGTGTGGAATCTAGGTACAAGAAGGATGATGAGAAAATAGAAGTAGAGTTAAAAAACTCTGTTGACTAATGATATCTAATGGTACAAGTGTCTTCTGGATCATCCTTGAGCATGGAGTCTTCATATAATCATCAAGTGCCATTCCAGTGGTCAACAAGACCATAAGATGAGCGAAAAACATTGAGGGGTATGCCACATGCAAAGAGAAACCGTAAATGTTTTGCATCCATGCCATCCCTAAAATCTTGATCAAGGAGTTCTGATATTGTTCTAAGTCTTAAAGGGATGTTTGTGCTTGTGGCTGTGAATCCACTACCATGGGTGGATGTCGATGTAGTTCTTGTTCGACCACTAAATTCTTCGCGTGCTAGTGGTCTCATGTTCACCCTTTGTCATTTTAATTTGTATTGTGCTTCCTCCTCTTCCTTTATATATTTGGCTCTCTGTTGTGTTGGCACATTTGCACAGGTTTTGATTCCTATTTGTTTGTTTCCATCCCATGGCCTTTGTCCACATAGATGGTTTCTCGCATGGGTATATGAACCTGTGTAAGTAGATTTGCAATGGGGGCATATAAATTTAGTGGTTCCACTCCCTTTCCCTCCTCCAAGCCTTGTCACATATTTTCACAAGGATGTTTGGTCTATTTTAGTTTTCTTTGCATCATCATCTCCACTCCCATTATCCTCCTCCTCCTCTTTCTTTTCGTACTCCTCCATCTTCACTCCCATTATCCTCCTCTTCCTCTTTCTCTTCGTATTCCTCCATCTTCACTCCCATTATCCTCCTTCTCCTCTTCCTTTTCATACTCTTCCTCCTCTTCTCCAGGGTATCCTAATCCACCACTACCCACTTCTTCTTCATCTTCATCACTTCTTCTTTTGTTTCCCAACACCATCATCATAGCCGAAAATGAAACCAACAAGATAAGGCTAAGACGTATACCCATCATGTTTGTTGAAACTTGAGATTCTTGCCTGCGATAAAATGAGGGGGGAATGGGAAAGAGTAGGAGAAGGGAACATCTAGATTCTAGTAACTAGTTTCTACTTTTAGATTTGAGAGATTCATTCAACATATAAAAAACACAAATGTTACATGGAAAAAAAACAAAAATGGGATTAGACCCTACCTCTTTGGCTTTCCAATGGTGGTGGCAGCCTTCAATCTCCCAAGCTCTTAGAAATGCCAGCCGTCAATCTTCCAAGCTCCCACAATCATATCTTCTTAGTCCTCTCAAATATTCTCGTCAAGGCTCAAACCCTCTTAATCTCTCTCACAAAGTCATTAAATGATGTTAAGTGGGAGGGGAGGTGACCTTTTATTCCCTTTGGCCCTCCCATTTCCCTCCAAAAGCCAATTTTGCCCATATTGGGCGACGTGCGGGTGAAAGGGGGTTGGAGTAGATTTTTTGTTTGGGGAGCGATAGGGAACGATTACTCTCGGATCGCTACTCGAGTGGTAAAAACACGTTGGGAGTGATCTGAAAGCACTTCGGGAGAGATGCTCCCTGATCACTCCCTTATCGCTCTCAAAAAACCAGGGAGCAATTTTTGGTCTTCGGGAGTGCACTCTCGAAAAATGCTCCCAAACAGGAACGATCCAGGAGTGTGCTCCCTAAGGCGTTCTTTGAACGCTCTTGTTCGAAGCGCACTTCAGGAGCAGGTGTAGGGGGGTGGTTACAATCCTGGCCTAGCATGAGCTCTACTCCCCTCATTTGCCATCACCTAGTTTTGAAAGCATTCAATGCTTCATTTCAAATAAAGGAACTCTTGAATGTCCCAACCTTGATCAGTGAGAAACTACTACATCTTAAAAGAGTTATTGGAAAATGCAAGCTTGGGCTCCCTATGATATGCACTAAATAAAAACGAATCATTAAAGTAAAAGGTGCACTAGAGGAGTGGAAAATGCAAGCTAGGGAAAGGGGTAATCCATGCAACCATGATTTCTCCCTCCTTGCATAATTATACTTAGGATGTTGGACCCCCATTAGTTGGTCCCATGGCTGTGGCACCTTTCTTGAAGTCTCTCCCACTCCATGACCACCATATCACACACACCTACAGATTGATCGACTAACTAGGAATATGTCACTCCCCTTGGGTGTTGGAAACACCTAATATGGTTCTTGACCTAATCATTCCTAACACAAGTGTGGTAACTTTTTTACAAATCCTGATCTAGTTAGTCATTTGAAGGTGAGTTTTGTATGAAGTATTTCTCCACCCCTAACATTAGATATGGTTCACTATGATGCTTTAATGGTTTCATGTCCCTAATGAAGGTTATCTCACTTGACCTTGAGAGGTTTTGTTTAGGTGGTATCACAGATGCAACAAAGATCCCTTAAGGGATAACTTTACTCTTCTTCAACACCTTCCATGGGTTTTTTTCCTTGTGTGTGGCTCCAACATTTGCTTTTTGGAGATGAGCGCTGGGCCTTGAGCAACTCCCACATGCTACTACACCGCTTGATGAGCCTCAAGATGTTGAACCATTGAGCTTGCAAGCTTGGGCATTAGACTATTTGATGATGTGCCAAGTGGACCTACAATGCCCCTAGATTGGCCTTGATCATGTTTGATGGACGATACCTTGTTCTGGAGCCCACATGAGGATGGTATCACTGAGATGACTTGGGACGGTTACCACATCCCTCTTTGATGCCAATGCTTGTTGTATAAGGTGCCATGTCACTCCCACATGCATGAAAAGGGTTTCTTTTGGATGATGTCATAGTGGAGGAGGTACCTTTTGGAGGTGTAAGCATGCACTTTTAGGTTTTCTTGGAGTGAGGAGCATCTTGGACCATTGTCACAATGCTTTGATGCATTATTGCCTATTTTGGAGGATCATCTCATGGTGGAAACCATTTTTCTCCCAAATGTGTGGGTCATTTTGGCATTTTGTTATGTTTTAAAGCTATTTCAAGGTTGGCTTATGACCATAAACCTAGATCGACGCTTAAGTAAACTTGTTTAGGGGTTTTGTAGAATTTCCACGAAATTCTGATTTGCTAATATGCAAAATCTGAAAGCAATTTCATTTTCATAATAATCACATTATTTCTCTAGTAGAAGTAGCGGAATAGGAACATAAATAATTGCACAAATTCACACAATAGAACACAACAATTTTCTAGGGAACCCAACTAGGAAAACCCTTGGCTTGAGAATTTTATTGAAGAAGAATAAGCTACAAATCTGTCACAACCAGCTTGTCTCAATCAGAAAATACATTATTCTGTCCACCTTAAACTAGGCTTGAAACACCTGCTAGAATGCTGTTCTACTTCTCAAAAACTATGCAAACCCGAGCTCCTAAATCTATGTGCATTCCTTAGGAAATAGGCCCCTATTTCCTAGTGCATTCCCAATTCCTAAAAAATAGGAATTTCTCGTACTTTTCATCGCACTTCTGAAGGCTGCCTTCCTTCTCCAACCCGCACAAGAGAAAATTTCTTGGCTCATTCCTCCACAAGTTCCACACAAGCTAACAAACTCGTGCTCAAGGAATCATGAATACAAGGTGTGCCTTTGATCTCCTTTTAAGCACTTTGATTTGGCTATTGTTAGTGAGTTCTATGTTTGGGAAGTTGAACTTGTGTTTTTCTAGTTAACAAAAGTCAACACAAGTTGTTAACTAGTCCCTTCTAAAATTTAGGAAGCTAACTCCACTTGTTCTTTCAGTTCCCAAACTAATTCACACTAGAGGATAGATAACTTGATTCTCGACAAATTTGCACTAGTCAAATTGCTTCTTGAACTTGTCCACGTCATTGGAACTTGTGCATGATTAGAAGATCACTAAATTGATTCCTTAAATTAAGGCAAAAATCAAGGAATCCATTCCTATGCTACTTTTCAACAGGTTTTGCTTGTAAAAAGTGAATTGGTTACCGTTGAAAAATGTAACTAGTGCCAGTCTTCATAAATTGTATTTGAGTCACGATGTAGTGTATTTGTCAAGAAAAAGAAAAATTATTATAAACATAAAATTTATTTTATGAGCATGGGTTTCAAGCTTCTAGGTCAAGCCTCCATTGTAGGCTTTTAGGTTCATGTCAGGAAGTCAAAGTCATAGACACTTCTTGGGCTTTACATGTCAAGAAATGGAATTATTTTGTTGTAATTAAGTCAAATTAGTTGCCTCCACCAAGTCGGATAGGGAACTATTCATGTCAGCCTATTAAAGGAGCTTCCAATGACTATATATAGCAGTGAGTTCGATCTATTCAAGAAAGTCAAGTCATGAAGTTCGATTTGCAATCCTAGAAGTGGAAAGAAGTGTGAATATACAAAGAAGAACCTACAAGAAGAAGAGAAGACCATGCAAAGGAGATTGGAAGTCGAGTAATGATTTGCAATTCATCATTTTTCTATCATACATGTGAAAAGTCTATATTGCTGCAGGATCAAAGGTACAAGGCTATGGAGATAGGTGGAAAATTGCAGGATTAGAAGAAAGAGCCAAAACCCTAGATGTTCTACTTGATTTGACTTTGGAAGTTTGACTTGTCTTCATAAAGGCTGACTTGGTGGATAGAGGAAGGTCTAAGTCTTTGTCAAGAGGGTCTTGGTTGTCTCATTTTGATTTGATTCTATTAGTAGAAGAGTTTGACTGGGTTTTCCCCTTCTTAGGGGTTTTGCTCTAGCTGAGTGCCTATATCTGGTGTCCATTTGTCTTTGATGATCTTCATGTTTTGGCAGTGGTTTGATGATAAAATAACATAATAATAATAATAAGGAGAAGAAGAAACTAAAAGAATGTCACAAACAACTATGAAAGTAAAGAAAAATCAATTTGAATAAGCCCTATCTAAGCTGCCCTAGATTTCTCAACTGTTACCCTCCTATAATTGGAGGGGAGTCACTTTTCATTTTATCATCATTCATCACACTTCGCTCTCTTTGGAAGTGCGCACTAGCTTGTCTTCTATTCCACTTGGCTGCAATGTGATTCTATGGTGCAAATTGGTATTGGAGAAGGATTTTTGCTTGAGGAAGGTTTCTTGGGATTGATTAAAGAGATTCTTCTGGAAACCTTGTAAGCTTATTGCTTATCTTCTATATTTTGCATGCTATCTTATGTGAATTAGGGTTTCTTCGTGTGCCATGATTAAAATCACTATATCTATCTTGAAATTGTGATTCCTTATGCTATGCAAAATTGTTTTCTTTGAATCCTTCGAGAGAAATCTGAATTGTGCATCTCTTGAATTTAAAATCTACATCTTAAGGAAGCCTTTAGGGTTTGTAAGAAGGGGCTTTAGCCCTCACTACCTTCATCAAGGCCGCCTCCATTAAATATGCCTTAGGTGACTCCATTTCCCGTTTAGATCAAGGCACTAGTCTAGGATGTGGTGATTAATCTCTCTTCTACAAATATTTAATCTCTTCTCTCTAAAACTCTAGATATCTAGGGTTAGGGTTATGGTATCTTTAAAATATTGCTAAAAGGTAATTCTACTTTATGTTTTATTGCCCTTTTAGTAGGGATTGCATTTAGTCTCTAATTTACCCAAGTAGTCTAAGGATAGAGTGCTTGAACTTTGGTGAAGAATATCTTACCCCTCTTGGCTCTACCGGTACCCTTTTTCAACCATTGGACCTATTCATCACATTAAACCCTTCTTGTTGAATATCTTTAGGTGATTTATACATAGGGAAGCCTTCCATGTGGTTTATTTGCCACTAAATAGCTGGAGAAAGGCTGCTGAGGTGACAACAGTGGCCATTCTCTTGATGCCACAAGGTCTGGTTCTGCCTAGTGGGGCTTTGCACTAGTCCTAGATTTTGTGGTAATAGCCCTAACTAGATGGAACAACTTGCTTGCATAGGATGCATAGTCCACGAGGGTCAAAACATGTCTTTGGGAGGGTTTGAACTTTAGTAGGGGGAATGCCATCATCCTCGCTTAACCATTGAGCCAAAACCCCCATTGACACTATTCCTATCTTTGACCTTGAAATGATGATCAATGTTTTCCTTAGTTTGACATTGCCCCATTTTTCCTTTGTTTTGCTTCTATTGGTGGGCATTTCCTCGTTCCATGACCTTTTCCCCCTCCATGAATACTAGGTGTGCTAATAAGATACGATTGGTTTTTCCCTGCTTAGTACAACAAATCTTCTATTGAAATTGCTTGACAAGATATGCCTCATGTCTAGTTTGATTATCTTGATCATTCTTCTTTCCATTGCACTTTCCATTGAATAAAATATCCCTAATAGCTACCTCTTAAATTTTTTAATTTCAATGGCATTATGTTAATAATGCTGTTTCTTTGAATCTTGCAACTCCTTCATGCTTCTTTAATATTCAGTGATGATGGTGGTTAAATCTCCCCATCTTTTTTATTCAATTCTAGTTATCTTCTTTATTTATTCCTCCACACCCCCACTATTATCTCTTTTGGGTCTAGCTCCACTCCTCTATGAACAACATATCCCACATACATTCAGTATTTTGGGGAGCAATGACTTCCCTAACATCTGCAACTAAAAGGCTTTAATTTCATTGACAATGAGTTAATATTGTCATTTCCTCGGATCTTGCAACTCTTTCATGCTTCTTTAACATTAAGTGATGATAGTGGTTAAATCTTCCCATCTTTTTCTTCAATTCTAGTCAACTTCATGTATTTGTTCCTCCGAGTTCCTACTATTATCTCTTTTTGGTTCTAGCCTCACTCCTTTATTTGTTTGTTAATCTACCACCTTTTTGTTGGTTCCGAGAATGTGTTTTAGCTCACAAGTGTAATGTTAGAATGTTCAATAATTTGTTTCATCTATTAGGTTCCTAACGGGTATTTTGACCTTCTTTGGAGTCCTCGTAGCCAAGTTAATGTCTAGCAAGGAGGCCCCTTCTACTGCCATACTTTTTATTAAAGCCTTCTATAAGATAAGTATAATCATATTAGTTTTTTTAGGAGAAACTAGGAAAATCTGTATTATAAAAGTGGTAGCCAAAGCTAAACAGTGAGATTACAAAAACTGCTAGCCTTAGATTTCAGACAAAATAGCCAGTTCTTTATCTGCCACAAACAGAGTATGCATATGTCCACAAGTACTACATCTCAGTGTTTCTTCCATGTCTAATTTCTTAAAAAAACACCTAAGATTTTAATTACTTTGTATAACTCAGGATTTAGTAAAAGACATTGATTATTTGTCTCCTCTAGTCCTGGGTTTGTTGGATGAAATTCCTGATTTCCAATATCCATATCTTCAAACATTTGATGGACTGTATCATCCTTCTTGATCTTCCAATGAACAAAGCTTGTAGATATCTGTAGTTGGAGGCTACTGCTGAGAACTTTTGCCTAAATGAGCATGTTACAATTTGCTTCTAGGGTGTCAGTTTGCTGTGGTAATATGTTTATGATTATGGAATTCTGAGAAGTGTAATGATGCTCATTCCCAT
The DNA here is from genome assembly GCA_000404065.3 of Pinus taeda. Taxonomy (NCBI): domain Eukaryota; kingdom Viridiplantae; phylum Streptophyta; class Pinopsida; order Pinales; family Pinaceae; genus Pinus; species Pinus taeda. The sequence continues at coordinate 31,333 of APFE030062097.1, read as the reverse complement.
GCACTTTTGGTGTGACAGAGAAAATAGAGGTTTGATTGCATTGGATGGACTCTTCATGCCTATAGAAGGTTGTCTGAATTTCTTAGTTTTCCTTGTAATGCATGAGACCAAAACACAAAACAGAACAAAGCTGCAGACTCTTGACAGGGATGATCTTAGACTTCAGCTTAAAACCTTGAAACCAAAGCACCAGGTTTTAGCCTACTATACACCCAACCAGAAAAGCCACTAGACCGCTTAATGCCCATGAACTAATGAGACCAGGGATTCCTGTCTTGCAGAACAAAGAAGCCAAAACCCCAGGAAAAGATGCCTAGAACACCAACATATAAAATACCCCTGAAATTAACTCCCAAAAGAGAAATAGGATATGTAAAAAGGATAGCCCCAGGATGGAATAAAATTGTAAGTTCAAATACACAAAGAAATTCCAAAAGCAGGTGCGCTGAAGAAATTCTAGAAGCCAGTGCTGTATGAACCCAAATCCTTTAGACAGAAATTCCGTTAAAAAATCCAAAAACTGAGGGAGATTCTTACCAATATATATCCCAAGTAGTGAAGCCTTGCTCCGGCCATTAGTGTGCACTCCCAGATTGAAATCCATTATCCTACCACCTTGGCAATAAGCTTCAACATAACATTCAAAGGACAAACTGAAACTAATTTTGGGAAACTAATTTTGGGCATTTGAGGAGAGATTCACAGGTCTTTTCATACTTTGCACCTCATATGCAATTTGTTGTGTTTGTTTTTGAAACATGTGGTACATCAATGTGGTGACATGTGTCTTTGTTTGAGAGATATGGATGATCAAGGAAGTGGTTGATAAAGCAAACCCCCTTTTTCCTAAGCACCCCAATTAAAAAAGAAGTAGCTGCATTGGGTGGTGCATTTGCTTGATGATTGTGATCTTAGAGGACCTAATAGAACTAGATTTTTTGGAAGTTGCTGGCTTCCTTCTAAGAGCAAGCTATAATGATGGCAATCTTGCTATCAAAGGAGGGGGGATTTGGATAACATGAATGTAATAATTGTTCTTGAATCACAAATTACAATCAACTTCTTAATTTTTGATCCAATTGCTAAGAGAAGACCCTGTAGGAGTGCATAGGCTTTTGCTTGATTGTTCTTAGATTCTCCAAGTCCCCAAGCAAAGATTACTTCTAGTTTTCCTTCGGGATCTAGAATGATCACCCCCACATCTGCCACCCCTAGAAGTGTAATCTCCTTATTAGTCTTGCTATCCCAATTTCATTCTTAGAAACTCTTTTGATACCTTGGTAGAAGGTTAGGATGTCCTTTTAGGCATTTATTATTATTCCCCCTATCTTTCCTATTCTTGGACTATTTATGGATGCTCCATGAATATTTAACCTACAAGAATTTTGCTGATTCTTTTTGAGATTGGATAGGCATATTTTCAAGAAGAAAATAGCTTTGTATCAAGAAGCAGTCTAGCCTCTTTGCTATGTGATGTGGGCTCTTCTATTTGTCTAGGTGAATTTCCCTTTCTTGGGTCTTGGATTGTATAAATCCCATGTTAGGATTAAATCAATAATTGTTTCTCTAATGGTGTCTTGGATGAAGACCTCTTCTCATTCTTCCTTTGGTGCAAGTAGCAAGTTTAGGGCTCTAACAATGATCTTATAGTCTAATGTGGAGTCTTGAATGACTTGAGAGAAGTCTAGCAAGTTCTCTTCTCTTGTAATTTAAAGGGACAAAATTATTGAATCGATGGATTGTTTTCCCTAAGGATTTTCTTGCATTATGGTGTATATCTAGTGTTGAGTATGTTCATAATGGAGTAGGTCCAGGGTGCAAGGATCCCAAATAGTACAGATGCTCATGATATTGAGAATTTAATAGGGCAATGATTATGATTAATTTTCTCTACTTGATAACTGCTTGTGGTTTCTTTTACTTATTAACTTTGTTCCTTATTATTATATGTGTGAAGCATCAAACAACTACCAAAAACAAAAAGCACAATGACACAGTATATAGGCTGCAAGCCAGGGAAAAACCTCTCCTCTTGAGAGGAAAACCCTTAAATCTCTTATCTTCCTTATAGATTATTCAATTGATGAATTCCAAGACCTTAAGACTGAGATCAATACCCTCCAAGACCAAGACCAACGTCTTTGAGTGGTGTGTCAACTTCGATCTAGTCAAATCCAATCAAATATCTTCTAGTAGCACCTTCTCGATCGTCTGTTGCAAGATTTTCAGCCTCTTACTGCAGATCTGAAATCTCAGCCCCTAGCAACTGCTACTGCCACACGTGGGAACTTTGATCTTCTTCTAGATCCCTCCTTTGACCTTCACTCGCCTTTCCTTAACTTCTGGAGCTTGAGAGAGACCCTTGGTGATCTTTGCTTGACCTCCACCAAGATCAAACTTGTAGAAGGATGCCCTAGTTCAGCGACAGAAACTGTAGTCCTCTCTAGCACGTTTGAGAGAAAGATAACCCAAACACAAAACTTCTTCATCCTTCTTCTCCTTTGCCGCCTCTTCCTTCTTCTTCCTTCGCTAGAATGAGAGATGAGTGAGTGTCTTCAAGGAGGACAGGTCCTCTTCTATATATAGGCTTCTTCAAGGGTGGACGTGGCTCTTCCTTTAGGTCGACTTGTTAGCTACCAGGTCGAATTGGTCTCGGAGGGTATTCTGACACTTTTAAGACAAAAATATTTTCTTTATAAGTTACAATGTGCCTAGTGGGGTCTTCAACTTATGACAATGACTCAATTGACTTCTTGACCTAGGACAAACCCTAGAAGCACTCAATGGGTGCTTGACCTATAAAATAAAAGACCTCGAGCATGAAACCCATGCTCCAAAAACAATAATAATAATTTTCTTTTATTTCATATTTTACAAGAATAAAAAAATACATTTCATGAATATGAAGACTGAACCTAGTTACACATTTTTCAACACCTGAAAGTTCCTTGAGCACCAACACTTGCCATGTGACCATGCTTCAAATCTTCTTTATGATTAGAGGGAGATAGGATTCTTCCAGTTTTGTTGCCTATAGTGAGACTATTGTTGGTCTTTTTGTGTGAATCAGGGTCCTTAAACTGTTTTTTGTTTGCTTCCAAGCTCTCTACATTTCTATGTGGTGTTTTTCATTTCTTGGAAAGTGGGGTCTGGTATTACTTCCAAAGACAATCGAGAGAGTGGTTTAGGCTTCCAATGTCTTGTCTTTGTTTGCTTCTTTCTTTTGTTTTCGTCCCCTTTTCTTTTGAGATTTTCCATCTCCATCAACTTTGTATTCTTGGAGAGTGGAGTTATATATCTTCTAATCATGGCATTGGTGGTCAATTGTTGTGTTGTGGTGACTTAAGTGTAATTTTTTGTGGGAATATTGATTTTTTTCAAGGATAAGGGGAGAGACAAGATTGAGAGATGGGTTCATATGAGGAACAAACCCCTTCAGTTAACCAAGGAATAGGGAGGTAGGGGAGTTTGATAATAGGAAGGGATTGATTTAGGGGAAGTTGAGATAATTCTAGGTCTAGTGATTGAGGTTGACTAGTTTTGAGAATAAGGAATATTTGGGGAGGAGTTTGAGGGTTTAGGGTCCAATAGGGCTATGGCTTCAACACAATTGGAAGATGGAGGAGCTATTGAGGCCTTCTGTTGGTTAGGCCAATTCATTGAAGCTTTTGTGGGGTAGGTTGAGTCATTGAAGCTTTTTGTGGGGTAGGTTGAATTGTTGAAGCTTTCTACCGTGTTGGTTGGATATGAGACTATCTGTCCAATATTAATTGAATAACTTTTGGCCTTTTCCCAATTTACTTCTACACAAATCCAGCACAAGGAAATACAATCCTTGTTTTTTGCCTTATTAATGTATTTGCTAGGGTGTTTCCAAGTGATTCCAATGATTGGTCATTCTAGCAATGCCTTGAGGGGAGGGTGAGGGAGATAGACCTAGATTGACATTGAGGTTAGGACTATTGTCACAAAATCTAGCAGGCCATGGAGAGGGAAACACTACAAAGTATAAACTAGACCGAGAAGCAACAATGGGGTAGTGGCCCATCACCACAGCCAAAACTCCCTGCTCTTTACGGATTTTCACTGATGGTAGGAGTCTCGGTAGGAGAGAGTTCACTTATAATGGATATTCTAGGGTTAATGTGTGAAATGATCTTATTAGGGAGTCTTCAGGAATGACACAATTTAGGTTCAAGGGTTCACAAGGAAGCTAATTTCTTTCTATGAAGAGACCTAGAAATAAGGGCACAAGAGCTAGGGTTTGATAAATTTGAAGAGTGTTGGAGCAACTCAATGTCAAGGCAAGGAGAAAAGGTTTCTTATAATTTATGTTAGCGAAGCCAAGGCTCATGAAACCTTCAATGAAGTCCTTAAGTTGAGGGAAGAAAACTAGGGTTTCCCTCTTAGGGCAAACACCTAGGGCAAGAGAATTTATGGATAAAATTGGAGTGGATGCCCACTAAATTGATTGGTTTTGTGGAAAACCCTACCCTCTTGATATTTAGGTTCTCCAACCACCAAAATTCTTTCTTCCCAGAAATTCACATCAAGCCCTAGCCTTGAAAGGACCAAATTTAAGAGAGAGAAAAGATGGATATAAGATAATATTGATCACCAACCAATTAGACTAGTTCCTTGTTTCTTGGGACAACGAAGTCTAGGATGATTTAGGTTAGCTAAACTTGTTTCCAAGGAGGTCGAAATTTGATGCCCTAGCAAGTGAATTTCAAGCATTTACCCATTCAATGAAAAATGGATTTTTATGGGAGAGTTTTAATAGTTCACCAGTAGGACTATTCATCACATGTTATACATGAGTAATGTTTGCAATATTCATCGAGATAGCAATTCAATTAATCTTCAACAGATTATGGCACAATTTACCATGACCTAGAATCAATAATTCCATACATTAAACATAGAAAAATAGATATTCAACAATAAAGTGCACTACAAGACAACATGCAAGAATTCCTTCCATTATTGAAAGAATAGCTCCAAGAAATATCCAAGATCAACTCCAAATGTCAAAATGCATCCAATAGATCCATGCAATCCACAAGAGAACAAGTTCGATTCCTCTAGAGAGGCCAAATTCCTCAATAAGGCCAAAATTCCAAGAGTGATGATAATGAGATATCACAAATGAATGATCTCTAATATAGACATGTGCTACTAATGTCTAATTATGCCTAGAATCCCCTCAAACATTAAAATAATGGGCAAGAATTAATCAAGGTCACAAGCCGACCTTGTAGGCAATGTGAAACATAATAAATCTCCTAACAAGAGGACCGCAATGCTGATGTCATGCTTCCATAGGCCCTTCTAGGGCTTGTGTTGAGCTCCTCTGGTGCCATGACAAGTGTAGAGGGCTCCTAAAATCAAGGTCTAGGCGTTGGCCCCTATATCTCTTTGAAAATCAACTTGTGGTCCGCAAATGTGGGTTTTGGGCACAAAATTGGGTCTAATGGGTCTCCATGTGATGAATAAGCATGATTTTGCTCCAACATTGAGGGCACTAAAGATGGTGCTACCCCTCCAATGTCTCAAGGCATGAGACAAACCTCATCTAGGCTCTAGATCGACTGCCAAACCATGTGATCCGGCTGGGGGCATGTTGGTCCAAGTGCATCATCCCTTGAATAATAAAGAAAATGCAGGAACATTGTTGGTGCTAAAGGTGCCCATGGCCATGAATGATTCTCTAAATCTATCCGCAGTCCCATGGCTCTCAACGCATCACCTGTGGGTGCTGAAGGTGCCCATGGCTATGAATGATTCTCTAAAACTGTTCGCAGTCCCATGGCTCTCAACGCATCACTTGTGGGTGTCAATATGTTCCTCTGGAAGACCTAGACCCCAGTTAAGTTGCTGAGACCTATGGATGGAACCAACTGCCAATTACACACAAAATCCAGTGCTGCAACTTTCACGATCATGTACATTAATCATTATTACATCTAAGTGAACCAAGCTTGAACGAAATGGGCAAAATAACACTTCATATGAGGCTTCTCTTTCCAAATTGGGGCCTTAGTCACATAATGGTGTTACCTCTTTAGGTAGGAGTGGTTAATACACTATCCTATTAGGTGTTCCCAACTCCAAAGGGAAGTAACATGTCCTCGTTCCACCCTTCAATCGATAGGTGCCATGTGAATAATGATGGAACAGAGGGAAAAGACTTTATGGCCAAGTGTTATGGTGAAAGGGATTGACTATGGTGGAATACCTCATTTTGGGTGTATAGATGTGAGGAGGGAGCAATTGTGGATGCATGAGTTACCTTGATCTTTGTTTTTCCACCCCTCTATATTTCCTTTTACTTTTTCTTAATTTTTCCTTGTATCACTGTTCGTAGCTCGAGGAGTGAGAGCTTGCTTTGTATGACGTATAATAGTTATCACCCCCTTTAGGATGGGGTAGTTCATCATCCATTAGGGGTTGGGACATGCACGGGTTTCTTGTCTTTTATAAGATAGGGCAACATTGGCCCAAGAACTAGGTGATGATCATATGATAGAAGTAGAGCTCATGCTTGACTTTTGCCCATGTGCTAATTTGTATCTCCCAACCATCTTTTGCATTTTGATTTTTCTTTTGTTTTTCTTGTGGCCATTATATGCTTTTTCTGTTTCTTTTAGCTGCATCAACCTCCCAGGGTACAATTCTAGGACCTACCTAGGTATGAGGATGTGTGGTTGCCAAATACCAACGAATCAATGGTCATTTGAACCTGAAGAAGGGAGGTGGAATAGGGGCTCATAATTTAAGAGTCATAAGACAGAAAGTGGTAAGTATGGAATAGTTAGAGATGGGGCTACACTATCTCAATCACGGTTTCCCAAGTAGTGCCCGTTCCTAAAGCCATGGGCCATCAGGGGAGGCCCCACTGGACTAGGATAGAAAATTAACCCCCCATTTAAGGTGAGGGAACAAGACTGTGGCCAAGACCCTTCTTTCTTCCAAGTTACGCCATAATCCACATCAAAATGCCCAAATACAAACAATCATAAACACCTGATTGCAAAATGAATCAAGTACCTTTTGGATCAAAAGCCCACCTTCAAACATGTGCTCTTGGCGAATGGGCGAGTAGACATATGACTGATGCAGGTGGTGAAGACATGAATGACACGTCACATTGGCTACAAGGTGTGTGTCAGGGGTTGTTGGCTGGAAGAAATGAATAAGAGAAAAGTTTCTCTTAGGGGGTCAACGAATTTTGGTGGGTAACATTTGTCTCCAACTGGTGTTAATTTTTAGGGCTAGGTTGTTCTCTATTGAAGATAATTGCAATTTTATACTTTTCAACATTTTCATATAACATTCACCCCATAACATCATTTCATCATTAGCAATTATGTAGAGAGAACAATAACATATAAAATGCAGCGGAATAATAGAAAAAAACATGCACAAAAGGGACTCTGGAATTTAGGTCAAAGACCAGGGCAAAACCCCACAAGGGGGTGTTGATTTGGGGTAGCATCGGATGTACTCTAGCCACGAAAATTGGTGGAGAGGCTAAAGCATATGAGATTTCCAATTCCCAGAAATGGTTTGGGTAGATTCTAAATAGTTTGGGAGATATTAAAATAATTAATATTTTTAATGGAGTCCCAAAGTCTAAACTTAGGGAAAATAAAATATTAACGTGAATTAATATAAAACTGTGTTAGAAGGGTCCAAAAGTCATGGATCAAGCCAAAATTAATCTTAGCCGTTGATTACGTACTTAATCTCAGCCGTTGAATTGTCAACGAGAAAAGTATAAGAGGAGGCTTGAGGGTCACTTGGAGAACACACTGAGTTGATCAAGATTTCGATTTTCTAGGATAGGGTTTGTTGAGGAAGTCGAAAGAGTGATCAAAGCTGCAGCTGAGGGGCTGCGAATACAGAAGCAAAGAGGCAGAGATAGTACCAGGAAGATCAGCGCAGAAGCTGGGAGAGAGGGACGCAGAGCTAGCCAGAGGTTCACGCAGAGCTAGCCAGGGCTCACGCAGAGGTAGCTAGGAGTTTCCCAGTGCCTCAAAGAGCCAACGTGGGTGACGTAGAGGCTCTAAGGGCTGATGCAGTGCCTCTAGAGGCTGACTTAGGGTGAGCTAGGGTGATGCTGGGCTAGAAAGGGCTGACGCTGGGGTTTTCGTAGGGCAGATTCGAGCTAGGAGCTGTCAAAGTGTTTATCCGGGGTTTCAGTCAGAACATCTGTCTCCGATTGAAAGGTACTACTGCTGAGATTATTCTCTGTTGGGTGAGCCGGTTTTGTCACCCAGATTGTATTATGAAATTGCTTAATAATTAAAACCCTCAGATAGCTGCACCCGCACCGGTTTTCCCGCATTGGGTTTTTCTAGGGATATTGGTCCAAAAACAATGGTGTCACTTGTGTGCTTGTTTTGTTTCCTTCAATGGATGATTTGTATGTGTTGAGCATGTACTTGTATTTATTTTCAGTATTTGCATGGTAAATAACTTGCTAATTAATAAGAACAAGTAGGCAAAAATAAATTAAAAAAGTACATGAAGGGTTTCTAACAGTTCGACTTAGAAATTCCAACAGGGGGAAAACCCAACCAAATTCTTCTTCTTAGATATTCATCAATTGTTCAGCTGAGATACGAAGTACAATAAGAATGAGATACATTAATTACATCAGGCCTCCTAGGGCCAACCCTAGTCAGTGCATAACTTCGTTTGTGAACTAAATGATCTGATCTCTTGAGAGCTACTGCCATGTCATCGTCTAGTGCCTTCATCATGTATTTTAAGAGCAAGGTTGCTGACATCAAGGTCAATGCCATCAAGTTTACTGTCAACATATACATCACTGTCATCATACATTAACATAGGTCATACATCAGGTATCACACTGCTAACAAGAGAATAAGGTTACTGTTCTCATGTATCATACTATGAGAGCAAGGTCACTGGGTTTCTGCCATACCAGGGACATTGGTTACTGTCATGTATCAAAGCCACTTCCATATATATAGATCACTGTGCATTGTCTCACTGTATAGAGTTCACTATCCATACATCATATTGCGAGCCATAAGAGCTACAAGATACGAGCCATAACATAGATGCAAGTCATAACATAAAATGTACAAATCATAACATAAAGGTATGCAAAACATAAAGGGTATGCAAACCATAAAATATGCGAGGACTGCAAGGCAAAATGGGTGGACCCCGACCTCTGCCCAAATAATGGGCTGTGGAACTATGTGTTTGCAGCGGATGATACGCCGGAGAAGCAGGGTTTGAACTCTCTCCATCGTGGTTGAATCTGACTGTAGTAAACTGGGTCCCCAGATCTTGGAACCATAGAAGTCCGTGGGTTTGATAATGGCCTCCATGAGGTGGAGCTTGGACGAGATGTCCTAGAACTACGCCTGCAAGCGCTGTTGCTCGATGAGGGCTTAGAAAAACAGAAATGCCTCCAGATTTTATCGACAGTTAAACATCATCAACTGAAAGAGATTCAGAACATATTTATCAATGAGTTTAGGTGAGGTTTACCTTAAACTTGTCACTGTTTCCAAATCAGATTTAAGACAACAGTTGGCTCATAACGATTTTAACTAGCAAACATGATGAAATAAAGATCGATAAACATTTTGCATCACCGTTGAGCCATCATGTAATGACCAATTGAAAGTAATGAATGGAACATCATGAGCACAAGATAAGGAAATATAAGATTTCTCCACCAATAATCAATCATGGAGTAGCACCTGCAATAAGATGAATACACATGATATGCTGGTAAAGCAATCTTCACCACTAATACAAAGTATGACCAATATATCTGATACACTGAAGTGAGCAAAGAGCATAAAAAATGATATTGCCTACTCATTCTGTAAGAGAACCACCATTCCCCTTCCTTGGCCAAGCTTCAGGTAAACCATAAAGGTGGTACCAAAATAATATGTGCAATAACAAAATGCACCCAGATCGGCAACTGCTCCATGGGCGCTGTTGTTGCCCAAATTGTACACTTCAAATGCGACAACGACTCAGAGCGGGGGCGATCACTCTGATTCCTGCTCACTCCATTCTAGCTATCTCTTAGGCAAGCTAGGGGGGTAGTCCCTGAAGGTGAGAGGTGAAAGATGAGGGGAAGATTGCTAGGAACCAACAAGTTCTAGGAGATACACTTAGCAATCTTATGAACTTGATTATAATTAGTTTGCAAGTTTGATTAATGAGCAATGTAAACAGAGATCTTGATTAGATTATATTCTTAAGACACTTCAAGATTTAATAGTTAAGAGACCAATGCCTTCAATAACAATGATCAAGACAAAATATACTTGCACAATGAATAGACTTATCAGGTTACAAGACACAAGTGCTGCTTAAGGCAGTTAGCTTGACAATCAAAATTATGAGCAAGAAGATAAATTGCAACAACTTTTTACCACAAAGGATTTATAGATGAGCAATGCGATCAACACAAGAAAGCTGCAATTAATGAAATCAGGCTGATAGTTCTGATTACCAATGGATGCAATGCAAGGTGAGATGCAAAACTCTGCAATTAGAATGTAAGTACAGGCATACAGTACCTTCTCTTTAGAGATATAGCAGGGCAACAATACAAGAATTGGTGATAAGTACAGGATAAATATAACCTTGCAAGGAAATTTGAGATCGCTCATAAATCAATGGTATGCAAAGGACAATGCTTTAATATCAAGAGAGCACAAAGAGCGTAAAGCATAAAAAATGACATTCAATGAACCATTAGGATTAGATTGCAATGAAATAAACAGTTGCTCGAATTTATGAGTGCCTATGAGAGCACGTTAAATTATGGTATGTTCTATGCTTAGAGCAGTTTACTTCTTTTCTTCTTATTAGCCACAGATTAGCAATCACATATACATTAAGTAAAGTGCAGATAGAACATTAAATGATCAACAGAAAACAAGCCAAGGTAAGAGACAAGATGTGGCGGCTAGCTAGGGACAAACCTCAATGCGGGGAAACCCTTTGATTAAATCTTCTTTTATCTTCAATAGTTCAGCAGAGAGAAATAATACAAAATCAGGATTCTGTAATTTTATATCAGCAGCAGCAAACCCTAGATCAGCAAAGTCGAACTTGGTCAAACGAGTTGAAATTGACCTCCAATATGCTTGGTCAATTTCCGGTCAACTAGCCCTCAAACAGCCTGAAGAAACAGCCCTTGAACAGCCCCAAAAACACAGTCAAACTGCTGCCCAAAACTAGGGCAGTCAACGCTAGTCAAACCTGTGGACGGATTGCCTCGATTTTTGTGCCAAAATCTGTGGCCTGCCTAGGAGAGGCAGCTACACCAAAACCGCACCCTTGATGAGTCAATGCTTGGTCAACGCAGGTCAAAGAGACCTTCAATGGCTTCTACATCCTCCTTTCAGCATCCTCCTTACCCTAATGCGTCCTCCTCCTTCCCACGTATGACCTGCTCCTTGTATAACCCAAAGCTAAGGAGAGAGAGGGAAGAATGAGTGAGATGAGATGATGAGAAAATGAATCAACCTCTCTTGTATTTATATGACTCACTGGGCATGTGTGCCACACATTTAACTGCTGACCGACCTTGACAATTTGCGAAGTAAATACAAATAATTCATATCTCCATAAATACTTGTTGGAATCGGATGATATTTAGATCAATCCTACACCTCTCGACAAGAGGAATCTAGGAAAAATATCAACTGCAACAAATGAGGTGACCCACACGGAGTTTGACACTAGTTGCCAATTTTAACAGAGCAAGTGAAACAAATTATTGCAAGCACATTGATTGAGATTTGCTAACAGTGATATACAATCAAGAATGCAAGTAACTGAGAATGAGATGTTATGCAAAGATGAAGAGTAATGCAGTGATGAAGTTAGGCTATCCTTGAGGTAAGAAAAAAGAGACTTATGCAAATATTTTAATGCTGATGAGTGCCCAACACCTCAATGACTACCACTGTCAATAAGATGTTGGAGCCTCCAATATATAACAGTCCACTTAGAAATGCAAAATATGCAAGAGCTACCACACAAAGCCAAGAACACTCATGTTGGGCTACAACTGTGTCAATGCAAGTTCAAATTATATCAGATTTCTAAATGGTGCAACCAGTAATGATATCAGTCACCCAAGAAGAAGATCTGTCACTAATAATGCAATGGAACAAAACCCAAATATTTTCAAGCATCCTTGAGGCAAGAGAGGAGACAAGTCAATTAATGATCAGTATTTAAGAGCAAGATACCTATATCATATCTTAGAAACATTTATGCCTATTAGATCAGCCTATTGTAAATTAAGAAATTCAGTCCATGAAAAGATGCTACAGTCACAAAATTTGCTCTCAATTCAACATCATATACAAGAGTGATAGCCAATATGTGCTCTAATGTTGATCACACTCAGAAAAATGCCATTGTCTGATAAGACCAGTCACTGTAACTTTCGGATCAGACCATAAATGAGCAAGATCAGTCACCTAGATTACAAGGAAATAAAGCCCAAATGGTTATTAAACACCTGCGATTATTATGTGATGGGTTTTAATGTTTTAAGGCCTTAATATTGTTATTTGTTTTTGTTGTGATTAGGGTCTGTGTGTAAACCTTCAGATCTGATTTTTTTATGACAGTCTGCAATAAAAGGCAGTGAGAGAGGAATCAAGGCCACAAGGCCTTGCAGCTTCAATCCAACAACTGATATGTCAAGTCAAAAGTCCAATAGCAATGTTTAACCTTCAAACAAGCAATGCGAAGCCCTTAAGAGGGACCCTGCAATGGATCAGATTCGGAATGTGATTTGGTCCAAAAGCCAAAACAAGCACCAAACCCTTGCAATGATGAATTATATCTGTAATGTACCAGGGTTAAATAAGATGCAACCGACAGAAACCCAAACAAGCCTACGGCCAAGGAAATTGGGCCCAACCAAGCCTGCAGCTAGGCCAGGAATGCTAATAGCCCTAACAGCTAGCCAAGTCAAGCTTTACAATCAGAATCTGGGTAGCAAAATAGTCTACAAGCCACCTTTAATCAGACTTTGGTCCCTGAAATTTTGTCTTTAAGCCTGCAACCAAAGTCAGATTTGGATAAAGAACATTAAGAAATTTAATTGTGAAAATTATTTGCAAAACATCTGTATGTCAAATCCTCAAAGATGTTCTGGTTTTGCAATGAAAGTAGCCTCTTAGGGTTTGCGGCTGCTCCTCTAAAGTGAATCGTTGAGGAAAAGGAGCCACACTCTTTGAGTTTTAAAACCCTTGAGAGAGTGATTCAAGGCTCAGACCTTTTGCGGCCTTCACAAAATGCCAGACAATACTTAAAAAATGGTAGTTTTTAGGCCCAAAAACCCTAGCCGTTCAGGGTTTGTAATGGCTAGGTCTTCTAAAAAATTTGCTTTCCTTTCAAATTCATGGACCACACACCTGCAAAAATACTTGGTAAAAAAAACTTATCTCTCCATTCCAAATCTGCAAAAAACCACGTTAGGACAATCCCACAAATATACACAAAAAAGAATTCAAATATATGCAATGGTTGGGGAAAAATATGTACAAGGGTTAGAAAATAAAAATTATTTACGAAGTAAAAATTATCTACAAATTATTTACAATATCCATAACATAATTTTAGCTCTAATTTAGCAAATAAATCGTTTTAGCCCAAGTAGAAATTTGAAAGTAATTGATGGAAATAATTTTTTAATGGCGAGCAAAAACCAAATTCCCTGCAAATCAAATCATTAGATAAACCATGAAATTTAATCAAGATGGGCTCTTGAGTTTTCTTGACTTGAGAATGGGTTGGTCTAGCCAAAGACTTCCCCTAACACCGAAGATCTGAATACTTGGAAATCTCGACACACTTAAAATCAAATTATTAGGTCAATAGATGCATAGATATCAAAATAACTTTCAAAATTTAGAGATACTTGCTAGATAAATCAAATTAAATTGTTTATCTAAAAACCCATCAACTAATACAAGATCCCTGTGTAAATAGTTGATCCAACAAATGGCTAAAGAAATAATAGTTTATAAAATGTATTCAGTAGAATATTAAGCACATGATCTAGAAAACATTACCGCAAGAAAATTGAAGAGGAACACCATCAAGAGTAAACCCCAAAGATTTTTTTCTTTATTGATAAAAAAATATTACAACCAACAGAGCTTGACTCAGAGCTTCTTTACAATTTTTTTAGTCACAAATGAGGAGCAAATAGCTTCCTTATATAGAAAATAGAGAGATTTAAATTCCCCTCCAAGTGGAAAACGGCTAGGTCCAAGAAGTTGCACATTTTTGACTTGATCCTGGATAATAACAACTACTTGGTGCTTGATCCATGCCAAAAATAAATCTCGTCCCTTGATCTTGATGAAGAAATTCGAATTCCAAAATAATTCCCTTTTTCCTTGCTCCAAAAATATTATTTTGACGTTTTTCCCTCAAAAATCATTTTTGACTTAATTATCTTGGTCCATAAGCTCATTTTTTGTTAAAAGAATGATTTTTTTCTTGACAAAGGGCCTTGGAAATTGGACTTCCTCAAAAATCATTTTTGACTTAATTATCTTGGTCCATAAGCTCATTATTTGTTAAAAGAATGATTTTTTCTTGATAAAGGGCCTTGGAAATTGGACTTCTTTTGGACTCACGAATTTTCTTGAAAAAATAATTCTTTTCTAGCGGCAAAGAATTTCTTGTGATTTTTTCTGCCTTGGAATTGGGTTTGTCAATTTAATTCTTCCTTGAAAGTGACCACCTTTTCCAAAATTCGTTTTTCCACTTGGAGATAATTTTATTTTCTCTCGTTTTTAATTTTTTGACCATTTTTTGGCTAATATTTGTCCCTTTTTTTGCTAGGAAACAAAATTAATTTTTTGGCTTAGGATTTTAATTTAATTTAGCCAAAAAATTAATTAATGGACAGTAGAGAGGATTAATAAAATTTTCCACCCTCAAATATTTTAGCCATGGTGTCTAAATATGAGGGACTATGCACCAAAATATTTTTACATCAAGATATTACATTTAATTCAACTCTTGAAAGGGGGAAAGCATCTTTAGACATAGACTCTTAATAATTTACCCAATTCTGCGACACAATATGATCTAGTATAGATCAAGTGTGTTTGTAATAAGATAATTTAGCCAAATGTGCTTAAATTATTCCCAAACACACTTTTACAAAAGACTCAATATAACACTAGGACTCACCTAAGACGTTGTCAATGAATTCCACCCTAGCTTTGGGGTTTAAGCTGGAAGAAAAACTCTTACCAATTATCTGTGTTTAGAAATGCACATAATTTGGTGAGGTTAAAAAACTTCCTAAGATGAAATTTTTTGCCAAATCCAGAGGCTTAACTAGGTGTTACTACATAATTAAATAGTCATACCAGCATCATTTACAATAATCTGGATTTACAACTCTAATTCGCTCTAATAAACAGACGAATGATGATGATGAATCCTGGATATCTGACTGTTTGAACATGATGGAATTCCCTTGGAAAAATGTGTACTGCTATAGGGTAGTTGACATGGAGTGGTCAACAAGTGCCATTCTTCCAGGTGTAATGAAATGGTCCTCAGACACCTGAAACAAGATATGGTGTAATAGGCAGCCAACACTTGTCTCTCTTTACTTTTGTGACCTTGTCTACTTTTTTGAAAGTGTTCCTTGCTTTTCTATGTTTTAATGAGGGTGGAGAGCTGGCTATATGACTTTCCCTTTCCCACAGCAGTGTTCACTTATGCCAATCTGCACAACCAGTAGTGTTCATTCTAATTGTCTGTGTTCCTTTTCCACAGAAAGCAGCCCTGGTGATTATTTGATATTTAATGAAGAAGATCTAGGGATGCTGAATGCTGTTCCTCTTTCCTCCTTTCCATGATGCTGGTTCAGGATAAGGTTGGAAGTGTACAGTACAATCTATCTCGTCTAAATTTTTCTATTCTCCTGATTTTTTGTTAATCCTTGTCCTCTCAATGTGTAACTTTCAACGCTGGTTGCTTACTAATTGCTATTTTTTTTCCCTTCATTCCTCAGCCAGATATTATATTTTCCTTCTCCTTTACCATTCACCTTACAATGATAGCCAGTATTTTTCCTAAATGATTACCAAAATCTTGAGGCTGGGTTCCATTTTCTTGTGGTTGCTTTGGGATTATTTTGTGGAGCATTTAGGGTTTAGGAGGTGTTATAATTTTCAACCACATTCTTGAATGCCAGATTCTTCCTGTGAACTTAACTACTTTGGGATGTTTGGATTGGATTAATGATGCTCATTACTTATATCTACCTGACAATACATCTTGGCAGAACCTGCTTGATTTCCCATTGGCCTGGTTTTTCTTAAAGGTATGTGTCATAAAAATCTTTCAGAGTAAGGGAAGCTCTCTAGAGGGGTTCAACATGGATTCTCCAAGTATTCGAGAAAGGATTTCATTTCTTTGCAAGTTAAGTGTTTGATTACTTATGGACTTGAATTTATTCTATAATACATATCTCCATTTTTTATGGTTAAAAGTTCCACTGTGAACAAGAAATAAAACTGTCAAAATATCCATCCACTTCTCAGTTTATATTCTATCCCAAGGAAGAAGATATTTATTCCCCTAAGATTGGGGACGTTATCTTTTTTTTTTTTGTGTCTTTTCTGTTATGCTGTTATGGATAATAGTTTTTTGATATCAGATAGTAATGGTTTAAGGCTTGCTGCAGGAGCCATATTTAATAGCAAAATTGGACTCTGCAGAGAGAACATGGAAAGAATTATCGGTATGTTTTGTGGGAATTTTTGCTCTTGTTTTTTGGAGGGATTGGAAACTATTGTTTTTCTTCTCTTTGATTCTTTTTTGATTAGTCACGTATTCTAGAGAATCTAAATGCTATTATCAACATGCATGGGTAGTGATTAAGTTCTTTTCTTCGTGTGATGAAATTATACATTTTTCTTGCATGGTAACCCTTATATGATATGTTTAAAATTACTTGATGTTTTGGAGACATACAAGACATTATTTGAACATGGAAAGAATTATCGTTATGTTTCTTGGGAAGATTTACTCTTGGTTTCTGGAGGGTTTGGTAGCTATAGTTTTTCTTCTCTTTGAAATATTCTTGATTAGTCATATATTCTAGAGAATCTAAATGCAATTTTCAACATGCATGGATAGTGATTATGTGCTTTCCTTTGTGCGATGGAATTATACATTTTTCTTGCATGGTAAGTTGGCAACCCTTATATGGTATGTTTAAAATTACTTGTATGTTTTGGAGACATACATGACATTGTTTTTTCTTCTAAACTTGTCCTTACATTGCTAATGTATTTTCATATGGTTACACTTGTATGAGAACCTCTAATTTCCTGAAGTTTCCAACAATCACTTTATTTCCAACGTTATAAGTTGTATGTGGAGACTGATTGTATCTATATTTTTAATTTATAGGAGACAATGATGTTAATCCTACTTAATGTAAGTGATCCTGCCATTCTTATGGTGAGAAATACTGTAAAGTGCATAATTACATCATGTAAGCCTAATAAAGTTTGAAATGACCAATCTATGGGACAATGTTGGGCTATTTAGAGACCCTTGGATTATGTGTCAGCTATGGCTGATACATCTTTTCTACATCCCTTTTCATTAAAACAAAATAAACAGAATAAAAATTAATATATCCATTTTAATTAATTGTGCATAAAGGAAACCATGGGAAAAAAACTGAACCACTAGTGAGGCTTTGAGTGCAACTCTTAAAAGGATTATATGGGGCATTGTCATGGAGCTTGCAAAATTGTCATGAGGAGAACATATAAGTTGCATAATATCTAATGACTGCATGTCGCATAATCCACCAGAGAATGAAACGGATCTTATAAGGCTATTTGAGAGCATCAATTAGTATGTAAATACAGTGTGCACACAGATGGACCACCATGGACAAGCTTTCCAAATAAGAGTTTGTTCTTCTTTTCCTTATCATAGTTGTCATGACCATTCCTTCAGAAGCCATGATATGATATTCAAAACATTTTATTAAGAAGTTGCCTAAGTTGTGCGAGATCATTATTTATTTATCTATTAAAAATATTTATATTTACAGAAAAGTATTTACATTGGCAACAAGATAAAAGAAAAGCAGAAGGGTATATGCAATGGAGCTTATATTCTCTTCCTTAAGACAACTAAGCAAGCTATGAAATCAGCACCAGAATTTAACTGTTTGGTGTCTTTAATCAACCAGCCTAGATCCATCTTAACCCCAGATCTATCAAGCGCCAAGAGGTATCAAATCTCTTGAGGTTCAAACTTCAAACCTCTTTTTTGAGTGAAAAACTTGAGGAAAGGTTTGCACCTTGAGAGATTTGATCCCTCTCGATGCTTAATAGATCCGGGTTAAGATGGACCTAGGCTGGTTATATAATATCTATATTTATATCTATGTGTCTCTTTCTTATTACCTCTCTCTATCTCAACCCTGAAACATACACATTTTATCTCCATATTTGTCCATCTCTCTCTCCCTACCTTTTCCTCTCCCTCTCTATCTTCCCCTTCTCTCTCTCTCTCCCCCTTCTTTGCCTCTCTCCTCCTTTCTCTCTTCCCTCCTGCTCTCCTTTCTCCCTCCCTCTCTCTCCATCTCTCCCTTGTCACTCCCCCTCTCTCTCCATCTTTTTCCATCTATGCCTTTCTTCTTCCCTCCCCCTTTCTTCCCTTCCAACTCCATCTCTCTCTTGAGTCCTCTCTCTCTTCCTTTCTCTCGCACCTCCCTTTGTCTCTCCCCCCTATCACTCGCACTCTCTCTCTCTCTCTCCCCTCCAACACTGTCACCATCTCCGCCCCTCTCATTCTCTCTCCCCCCTCCATCTTTCTATCTCCCTCCCTCTCACATCTCCTGTTCTCTCTCTTCCCTCCTCTCTTCTTTCTCCATCTCTCCCTTGTCACTCCCTCTCTCTCTCCACCTCTATCTTTGTATGTCTTTTTTATTTCCTCCCTCTCTCCCCCTCCTCCATCTCTCTCTCTTTCCCTCCCCAGTTTTTTCACTATCTCCCTCCCTCTCTCTTAAAATTAATCCCATTGTATTGTTTTTAAGAAACTATCTAAATTAAAAATACTCAATTGGTTGTAATATATTAAACTTATATTTTGGATCAATCATGTAAAAAAAATACAATAATGAAAACCTTATAAATTAAATTAAAATAAAATATTTTGACTATGAAATAAATAAGTTACGGTTTTCTGGCATGTGATATTGATAAGCCATGGTATTGGCCGATTGTATTATAACTAAGTCTATTTACAAGTTAATAATATCCATGGTAAAGTGTGGGTGAATATCCATGGTTAAGAATCTTTTCATATTGTTATAAAATATTTTGATTGTGAAGTAAGTTATGATTTTTGGGCATCTGGTATTGATAAGTCATGGTATTGTAACAAAGCCTATTCACAAGTTCATAATATCAATGGCAAAGTGTGGATGAATATCCATGGTTAAGAGTCTTGTCATATTGTTATAAAATATTTTGATTGTGAAATAAGTTATGTTTTTTGGGCATGTGGTATTGATAAACCATGTATTGATCCATAGTATTGTAACAAAGTCTATTTACAAGTCAATAATATCCATGGTAAGGTAGGGGTGAATATCCATGGTTAAGAATCTTGTCATATTGTTATAAAATATCTTGATTGTGAAATAACTTATGTTTTTTGGGCATGTGGTATTGATAAGTTATGATATTGGCCCATGGTATTGTAACAAAGGCTATTTACAAGTTAATAATATCCATGTTAAAGTGGGGTTGAATATTCATGGTTAATAATTTTGTCATATTGTTATAAAATATTTTGGTTGTGAAATAAGTTATAGTTTTTGGGCATGTGGTAGTGATAAGCAATGGTCTTGGCCCATGATATTGTAACAAAATCTATTCACAAATTAATAACAAATTCAAAATATAACAAATTGAATTTTATTATTTTTATTACTTCAACTTTTTATTATTAATTGAGCCAACATTTAAATGTCAATATTGGGTTTATATTGTTTTTTATTTATTACTTTTAACTTTTTATTATTTTTTAATTGAGTCAACATTTAAAATTGTTTACATACATTACACCTACACATCTGCTCTATACTGGGGCTGTAGAGCGCCTCTTGGCGCTATAAAGGCCCTTTTTTCCAACAATACCTTGTGTTTCCACAATTGACAAAAAGATGTCAAAGAACTGACCTTATTCTCAAACATATATTTGCAGTGGAGTTTTTGAAGAACAAATAACACTGAAATTCTCAAACAATGCCACATACCAGCATGAGAATCCCAAATCACATATTTGGAATCCCTTAGCAACACTGCCCTCCAATGAAGATGCCCTTGAAGAATACTTGGCAGCAGCAATGTGTTAGTTTTTTGGATATTGTGGTAGCATTGGATAGGTGTACCGTGTTCTAGTCTCTGAGGTGTCGAAGAGGCTAAGGAACAAGAGATCTCCAAAACACAGAAAAGGTTTTAGGAGAAAACACGTAGATACCACTCAATTAATTTAATTAATAAATAATTAAAAAGTTCCTAAGTCTAACTTAGGAAAATTGATTAATTGATGGGTATTAATTGATGAAATCAGCATTTGTTCTAGAGGCTTCCAAAAAAGTTTATTGATGGAATCAAATTGACCTTAGCCATCGATCACAATTAGATCTTGGTCGTTGATGCTCCAACGAGAGATTATAAGAGGAAGTGGATGGGATGGAGATAGATATAGTTGCGAGAGAAAGGGAGCAAGGCAGTGTGAATTACCTAGTGCATAATATTCAGCGAGGAAAAAATTCAAGCCAGAGAGTTGCAGGGGTTGCCGCAGGGAGAATTTCCAGCAAAAGTCTCTAGTGGTTTTCTAGTTTCCAACGTCAAGGAAGGAAGGCCAAATTATCTAGCAGGGAGGCCGATTTTTGCAGTACGAGTTGCCTAGTTAGCCAGTGTGAGTTGCTGGGAGAGGGATCGATTTAGTAGCTGGTGCTTGGATTTGGTCCCGGGAGGCCTAGCGAATTGTTTCCAGACGCAGAGATAGACAGGATGACTTGGTAGGAGGTGTTTCAAGGGTTGTGCGAAAGTCCCAGTGGCTGCAGTGTGCATTTTTGCCTAATGGTGCAAGTGTCAGGGAGAGAGCAAGTGGCTAAGAAGAGGCCAATTTCATCTGCTGAGAGGGAGAAGGGCTCTCCTAGTATTTTCCAATGAGATAAATTGTTGGAGCTGAGCCAGAAAGGGCTAGCAATTGTAATTCTCCAATTTGCTGCATAATAATAAAATAAACCCTCATCTGTTGCACCGGCTTTCCCTTTAGGGTTTTTCTGGGGACTTTTCAGTCCAAAATAATTGTGTTAATTTTTATGTGTGTGCATCTATTTCTTAGTTCCTGATTTTACTTCCGTAATGTATATATTGTGAAGAATTGCAGTGTGATTTATTTGTTATTTGCCGTAAAAAAATAAACTGCCAAATAAGTTAGAAGAATTAACTCTAGTTTCTACAATTTAAGGAAACTTCACATGGTATCAGAGCATTATTGATTAAATTAGAGGCTCCAAGACGAAAGATTGACAAATTGTGCAGTTCCAGAGGGAGATCTGAAGCACAAAGTTAAAATCTGCGTAGGTTAAGCCAGGGGTGTGAATTGCAGAGGTAGAGGGTTCGATTTCCAGATCCAGTTCGGAAAAAGTCTGAATAGCCTTAGAAGCAGACTTTGCAGGCATTTTGGTTGCTGGGAAGCAGTTCTAGTGAGTAGATTAGTGGATTCGCTGAGTAGATCTTGGTGCAGAAGGTTTGCAACAAAGGCTGCAATTGTAGATCTGCGCAGGGAAGGAAGATAAATGCACATAGAGGAGATTTCCATTCTATTTCTCAGAGGGTTTCTAGATTCTAGGGAGAAATACGTCATTCCCAGTAGCAGAAGGTCGTAGTAGTTTTGCCAGTGAGCCGATGCGTGCTTCAAGAGTAATAGTTCGTGTGCCAAATTCTAGAGGACTTTTGGGAGGTAGAGCGAGTTGCCTAGTAGTGGAGTAACAGGCAGTGCGAGTGACGAAGAAGGATTTCCAAAGGCAAGAGAGCAGATTTGCGCATTCGTAAGGGAGTGCGAGTAGTAGAAGAAGGCCAAGCAGGGAAGAGAAAGAGATTTCCAGATCCAGTCTCCAGTTTGTTTGTGTTTCATAGGGATGGCCACAACTGGACTCAGGGATCAAGACAGACTTGACGGAGCCTCTAACTTTGGTGTATGGAAGACCATAATCCAATTCCTATTGGATGAGCATGCTCTGAAGGAGTTCATGACGAATGTCATGTTAGAGCCAACAAATACACATTAGTTGGCCACCTTCAAGAAGGAGATGGCCAAATCCAAGAGAATGGCCTTGGATGGTGTTTGGGATCATGTCATCCTACATATTGCAAAAAAGAAAAGGACAAAGGACATGTGGGATGCCGTCATAAAGCTGTATGAGGATTCGTTTAAGAATCATAAAATCATTCTTAAGGAGAAGCTGAGGACCCCTAGGATACAAAAGGGTGAAGGTGTTACTTCCTATCTCACTGGACTTTAGAATGTCCAAGATGAACTGGTAGCCGTTGTAGAGAAACCGTCTGATGATGAGTTGGTGCGTACAACTCTAAATGGGGTTTCCAAGGAGTGGCGTACATTCGTCCAAGTTATTTCTAGGTGAGACACACTACCAGGATGGGATCACCTATGGAGTGACTTCACTTAGGAGGAGTTAAGGCTTAGCCTCGCAAAAGGCACTGCCAACGAAAACAACAAAGGACCGAAAATGGAGAAGGAGGAAGAGGAGAATGTAGCCCTTGCAGGTAAAGGGAAGGTGAAGAAGGCTCCCAGTCAGGGACACAACTCAAAAGGAGGTGAGAAGAAGAAAAAGGACTTATCGAAGGTCAAATGTTTCGGATGTGGTGAATTTGGTCACTTGTCACCCAGTGTCCCTAAAGAAAGAAGGACAAGAAGGGGTAGGAGTAGATGATAACTTCAACAGAGATAAACGAGTTGACCTCTAGATTGGAGGAATTCACACTGATAGCAGTGCCAACTCCAGATGGAGGAGGAGCATGATGCTCCAGATTATCAGGATCATGTAGGGTCCATGAATGAGTAACAATGATTGCAACATACTCTTCACATGGATCATTACCTTTGCTATGGGAGCCCACAATGTTCAGTAGCAGAAGGATCAGTGTCAGCAGGTGCAGTCAATTACTTGGACAACAATTGTAGAACTTGGTGCACTTAGATGTTTGAGAGACAGTAGTAGAGCCAAATGGGCGTAGTCAGTTATTGATGAGACAATGCAGAGCCAAGTGCAGTTAGGGGTTCGAGAGATAGTTGCAGAACTAGTTGCAGGGGCATAGTAGATCTGCAGAGAGTTTCCAGTTGCAATTGTAGGAAATCCCTATGATTGGAGGAAGTAGTGTGAATTGTCCAGTTGCCGGTCGCAGGAGCAGTTCCAGCTAGAGTGAGACTCCTAGTGGGAGTTCCCATCTAGGAGAGATTTCACAGTTCTGTTTTAGAGGGAGACTAGGAGAGATTAAGCTCACTATTGCAGTAGTTGCAACAACAATGTAGGAATAGTGGAAGAGTAGTAGCAACAACAATGTGAGATAGATTAGAGTATGCACAGCAGTTGATAGACATTGTTTACCAGTTCAACTTCTTCACAGTGATAGGGAGTCAGATCTGTATGAGATGTGAAGAAAGGAGGTGTAATAGAAGTCAGACATCAACAATGTGGTCAATCCAGCTGCAAGATGTAGAGGAGAGAGATGTTGGGGACATAACACCTTCCTTGCTAAGAGGGAGTGTTAGTTTTTTGGATATTGTGGTAGCATTAGACAAGTGTTCTAGTCTTTAAGGTGTCAGAGAGGCTAAGGAACATGAGATCTCCAAAACCTAGAGAAGGTTTTAGGAGAAAACACCTAGACACAACTCAATTAAGTTAATTAATCAATAATTAAAATCTTCCTAAGTCTAACTTAGGAAAATTAATTAATTAATGGGTATTAACTGAGGAAATCGACTTTTGCTCTATAAACTTCCAGAAGAGTGTATTGATGGAGTCAAATTGATCTTAGTCATCGATCACGATTAGATCTTGGTTGTTGATGCTCCAACGAAAGATTATAAGAGCAAGTCAACGGGATAGAGATAGACACAGTTACGAGAGCAAGGGAGCAAGGCAGTGCGAATTACCCAGTGCACCTTATTTATCGAGGGAAGAATTCGAGCTAGAGAGTAGTAGTAGGGAGAATTTCTAGTGAAATTCTCTGTGGTTTTCCAGTTTCGAGTATTGGGGAAGGAAGGCCGAATTATCTAGTAGGGAGGCCGTTTTTTGTAGTACGAGTTGCCCAGTTAGCCAGTGTGAGTTGTTGGGAGAGGGATCGATTTAGTAGCTAGTGCCCAGATCTATTCCCGGGAGGCCTAGCGAATTTGTTTCCACAGGTTGAGGCAAGTAGGACGACTTGGCAAGAGGTGTTTCCGGGGTTGTGCGAAAGTTTTAGTGGCCATAGTGCGCATTTGTGCCCAGTGGTGCGAGTGCTAGGGAGAGAGCAAGTGGCCAAGGAGAGGCCAGTTTGATCCGCTGAGAGGGAGAAGGGCTCTCCTAGTATTTTTCACTGAGATAAATGTTGAAATTTCTAAGTCTAATCGTTAGAAATTTTATTTGTATTCTTCTGGTTTATCTCTCCTACTTATTAATTACAAACAAGTTATTTAAACATATAAACATCGAAATAAACACAATACAGTCTCAACCATCTACAGGTCAACAACTGAAAGAAATAACAAACACACAAGTGACACCATTATTTTTGGACAACTCGTCCCTGGAAAAACCCAACTTGGGAAAACCGATGCAACAATTCTGAGGGTTATTTATTATGCAGATATCCTTGAGTACAACTGGGTGCCAAATTGGCTCACCTGATAGAGAAAAATGACCGACAGTAACACCTCTCTATTTGGAAGCAGGTATTCAGAAAACGTGCCCCACGAAACCCTCTCCAACAACACTAAAGCACTACGTTAGCCCTCCTGGCCTTTGCGTTAGCCTCAAAACCCTCTGTGTTAGCCCTCTGAGGCACTACACAGCCTCTGGGACCCTTTGCGTCACTCTTGTTGCCCTCTGCATGGATGACGTAGGCCCTCTGGCCTCTGCGTTGTCTCTGCTAGGCTCTGCGTGGCTTGCTCTGGCTTCTTCGTCTGTCTTTTTGCCTCTGTGCTAGTATTTCAGCACTATCTCTACCTCTCTGTCTAGTACTCACTGCCTCTCGCTGCAAACTGATCACTGATTCGATTTTTCTTAGCAAACCCCGTTCTAGAAAATCGAATGGTTGATCACTCTGGTGCATTCTCCAACTGGCCCTTAAGCCTCATCTTATACTTTTTTTGTTGGTACTTCAATGGCCGAGATTAAATCTCTAATCAATGTCTAAGATTAGATTTGGCTTGATCCATGTCCTTTAGAACCTTTTAACCTAGTTTTATATTAATACTCATTAATGTTTTATTTTTCCTAAGTTTAGACTTAGGAACTCCATTAAAAATATTAATTATTTTAATATCTCCTAAACCGGTTAGAATTTGACCAAACCATTTCTGGGTCATGGAGATCTCATGTGCTTTAGCCTCTCCACCAATTTTCGTGGCTAGAGCACATCCGATGCTACCCCAAATCAACAATAAAATTGTTGGAGTTGAGCCAGAAAGGGTTAGCAGTTGTAGTTCACCAATTTTCGCATAATAATAAAATAAAACCTCATTTGCTGCACCGATTTTCCCTTTGAGGTTTTTTTGGGGACTTTTCAGTCCAAAATAATTGTGTCAATTTTCATGTGTGTTCATCTATTTCTTAGTCATTGATTTTAATTCCGCAACATTTTTATTGTGAAGAATTGTAGTGTGATTTATTCTTTATTTGGCATAAACAAATAAATTGCTAAATTAGTTAGAAGAATAAACTCCAGTTGCTGCAATGTAAGGTAATTTCACATGATGGAACATATTTCGTTAGAACAATATCATACGATATGCTTCACTGTTTTTGCCTACAGGAGAGGTGGGGTTCGTCTGAAAGGCCATTCTTGGCCAATTGAGTCTTGGAGGGGAGGCCCTGAGCACCTGATAAATCAATGGCTAGACAAACACACAGAGTTTATAGGAAACCCCCAATGACCAAACATTATGCAATCTCTAATCTAACGAATCTCGATATCTAATGAAACCTACCAAGCATTCAAAATTGGGCCTAGCACATGCCTCTTATGCAAAGTGGAATATAGTCTATGCAAATCATATTGTGTCAAAGGATGATCAAAACCCCACTTTCAATCATTGGGTTAAAGGATGTCCAAAACATCACTTTCAATCATGCTAGAGCCTAGAAGGGGCCTGCCATATTAATGTTCATTTTAAACAGATATTGCGGCATAAGCCTAATGATCTACAAAAAAGTGAGTTAGTTGGTAGTAGACAATGCAGATTCTCAAGCCACTGTGCACCAATCCTCCCAAGAGTGGCATTTCATAAATTTGTTCAAAAAAGTTCTTCCTTAGATTGAATCTCCTTGCCTGAAATGGGGGAAGATGAGAGACATATGTTTCTTCCAACTTCCAGCTCCAAATCTATCTTCTAGTCAAATCCCACCTATTTTAATTTGCCAACATCTACCAACAAAGCAAACCTGCCACGTTCTTCCAAGCTGCCCAAATATTCATGAGAATAAAATAACTTGTAGCCTGGAAACTTTTGTTAAATTCTAACCCTAGTAACTCGACAATTTATTACCTAGTGGATTCCTTGCAGTAAAACCACAATTATTACGCAGATCTTCTAAATAAATGCACGACTAGGATTTTAACAACATAACAATGGAAGCAAAATTAAGTAGTACGAATTTCAATCACATGCACAAATGAGATTTCTATCGTTCAATTAGTTCTTCATTCAAATAACTTTAGAACTTACAAGGGTCCCCTTCTTGGGATAATGGCCCTTTGAGGAAAACACTTACAAAATAAACCTAGAATTGATCTAGTTGATCAAACCCTAGATCTATCCTTTGATCTTGCTTGGCTGATTTGGATTTCCATTGCTGCCCCTTGCACTTTCCTTGGACCCTGCACACTCGAATAAGTCCTTCTCCATCCAATCACTGGGATCTCATTCTCATCGCATCTTGTGCTCAAGATATTTTGTCTTCTCTCTTAGCCTAGGATTTCTTTTATAAGTTTGAATTATTGACCGAATCCATAACCCTAATCTCCACAGCGATTGGTGGTTGAGGTTAGGTCTCAACATCACTTGATATCAACAGTTGAGATTCATCTAATTCAGTAATACAAATAACCTTTGCATTTCATTAAATTAAATTAAATTAATTCACTCTATCTTATAAAAGTCAATTACTTCATTAATTAAAGTAATTGCTAAGGTTAAGGGTCATGTTGACACTGCCGCCTACACCTACCTACAAGTCAGTGAGAAAAGCCTTCAACCCCACAAGGTGTGGTTGGTGGCAGGGAATTCAGAGAAGGGCGCTGTCACACTAATCCCAACTCTCCCCGTTTGAGCTATCTCCTAGGTTAGCTAAGGGGGGTGGTCCCTAATGAAAAGTTAAGCTAAAAACAAAGATGTGAGTTTCTAGAAGAATTGTTAGAGTTAAATAGATTATTTATTTAAGATTTGTAAGGAAACCTGATATGAGCAATAGCCATAAACACATAAGATAAGCATGGAATACATAAACAACCAGTGCCTTCAAAGCATTGCTCTCTAAGAAATGAAATTTTTTTATTTTTTTTATTTTTTGCTCAGAATGAAGTCAAATGTTTTCAAATTAAAGCCCAAATAACCTTGGACTTGGGTTTCCAAATGGAAAGGGGTTGCTTAGCTTATGCTTTAGCTTTCTTCTTCAAACTTGAATTACCTCCAGGAACACCTGTAGGACAGCAAGCAAAAGAGTTAGCATGCAAAAGAAATAGGGCCTCAAATGCTAGATAAAACCAATATGCACACAAATGAAAGAAGAAAATATGTGATAATTTTTCAAGATAGAAAATAAGCAAAGGGCTCAAGAAACCCCTCTTAAATAAATCTCTTGATGTCTTATGAGATTGTTGGCTTGAACAACTTGTGGGACCTTTGATAACCTTGGAGGTGACTATTCCAACCGAAGAAGTCCTCACACTCCAATAGAGTTGGCAACCTGTCCTAAAAAAAAAAATGCCTGCAAACCAATTGTTAGTGCAAAAGAGACTTGGCATATAGAGACCAAGTTGAGCTTGTCATTGAACTGACAATGACAAGCTACAAC
The DNA here is from genome assembly GCA_000404065.3 of Pinus taeda. Lineage (NCBI taxonomy): Eukaryota > Viridiplantae > Streptophyta > Pinopsida > Pinales > Pinaceae > Pinus > Pinus taeda. Next base: position 2,919 of record APFE030062097.1, on the reverse strand, counting down.
GAGAGCACAAAATATACTAAGCCCAAAGGAGATTTGAGATAGCTGCAAATCTCTCCTCCCTAGACAATAATGCCCTCAGGAAAATGCACAAAGAAAAACAACTAAATAGCAAATATGAAATCAAATGAATATCAAACGACACAGGTATACCTCATCAACCAAAGCATGCGCCACAAAAGAAGCCAGTAACCCCAAAGACTTTTATTTATTTATATGAAAGGTAAGTACAAAATCCGACAGAGTCTCCGCCAGCCCAACAGCTCGTTCTATGATTCTACAATAAGAGCCCAAGGCTCATATAAATAAGAAAGTGGGAGATGATCCCAAGGAAAATTCCAATGACAAGTGGCACAATGGTGAAGATCCCAAGACCATGTCAAATTCCAAGTGGCTTAGAGGACTGTCCATGTGTCTCCAAACTGCTGTTTGATTGGCTGCCTTTAAACTGCTGTGTGATTATATGAGGTTGCCAACGTAACTGCTGTGATTGCCCATGCAAAATTGCTGTTTGAACTGCGTTAATACCTGTTGCAAACCACGTGGAGCTTTGAGTGACTGTGCAGTAACATATCCCTGCTGCCACGTGTTTCCCAGCTGCTGATAGCCTGTGCGTGTCTTCTATAGTTGACTGCTGCGTATTGGCTGGCTTCAAATCTACGTTAAATGCGGCCCACGTATTGCTGTAGATGATAGGTTAACTGTTGTTCACGTATTGCTGTAGATGATACGTTAACTTTGATTGGGTATGCGTATGGGCTGTCAACACAACTGCTGTTTGAATCTGCGTTAAGCTTGCCTACCAAATCTGCGTTGACTTGCCTACGTTAAACTTGCTGTCCACTGAGCTGCGTTAAACTTGGCATGCGTATTTTTTGTGTTGATTGCCCACGTAGACATATATGGTGAGGTGGGGTCCCTTCCCACTCACTTATTTTTAATTCCAAATTTGAATTTCTCAACCTTTGAAATAAATCAAAGTTATAACTTCAAAAATTTCATTGCCTCATGAACTCAACGTGGTGCCTGTTTGACTTTGACTTGACTTTGACTTTGACTTTTTTTGACTTTGAGTTGAAACTTTTTTGGTGGGTCCCACGTTGCTTGCCACATCACCCTTGATTCTCTGCTTGACTCCATGTCAAAATTTGACTTATTTTGACTTTGGAAAAATTTATAAATTTTTCCAATTATTCATTTTTTTGAATTTTTTCTTCATTTTTGCCACTGTCACTTGAAAAAACGGCTTTTGAGGGACTCTGAGTCATTTTTTGACCCCCAAGGTAGGCTCTAGGAGAAAGCTGGGCCTCTGAGGATGAATTTCGAGTGGTCATACGCCCCAGACATTTCGTAAGGCCACTTATTTATGCCTTTACATAAAAAATAATTAAAAAATCCCGTTTTGCGGGAAATTTTTAACTATTAAAAAATCTTACTTAGACCTAGCCAAATTCCACGAAACTTTTTGTGTGATCTAGTATGGTAATATACATCGACCCTAGACACTAAGATGTGTAAGGGGCTCAATCTTCAAACCGTCAC